>JAGFPH010004876.1:24305-67061 GCA_018207615.1 Philaenus spumarius | reverse complement strand
TTTCCTTGTAGCCTATTTAAAACACTTAGATATAGACTTTTATAGATTACAAATCTTGGGACCAGAGTTATTATTATTTCTAAAAATTTGCAATTTCATTAAATAACTCCGCTACTTAATTTGTTTATTTTTTGGTGTTATTTAAAAAAAAAATCACAGTAGTTTAAAATACAACCAAGGTTGTAGTTTAGATTTAATCTTACATTACATTATTTTTACTTTCTCACTATACTATAGTATAGAGAAAGTATAGTGATCGCAAAAAAAATCGATGTTGAGATTTTTGTGGAAATATCCGTTTTGGGACCCCCTGAGTCCAAAAAAGTGGTTTTTACAAAATGTCTGTCTGTATGTCTGTATGTATGTCTGTATGTATGTCTGTATGTCTGTATGTCTGTATGTATACAAAGCTAGAGAGAAAACTATTCGATCGATTTCAACCAAATTTGCACCAGACATGTCCAGTACGCCAAAAAATCAGTTATTATTTTTTTATAAAAAAACGGCTCTAACGATTTTGATAAAATTTGGCTTATTTGTAGCCTTTAATGTGCCCTACCATATACAAAAACCCGCATCTTTCTAAAAATTCTCGTTTAGCTAATAATAATGATAATAACTTATTTTGGGGTTTTTTTTTGGCCATAAAGGGGGTTGTTTTTCAAAATTTTTCAAAACCTTTTTACGTGCATCTATAAAGACCTAATTGACGTGTTTGGTGCAAATTTGTTCGAAATCGATCGAATAGTTTTCTCTCTAGCTAATAATAATAATATTTATTAGTTAATCGCCTACTTTAATAAAAGTATACAAAGCTAGAGAGAAAACTATTCGATCGATTTCAACCAAATTTGCACCAGACATGTCCAGTACGCCTGTATAGATGCACGAAAAAGGGTTTTGAACAATTTTGAAAAACAAACCCGTTTTTGGCCAAAACCCCCCCAAAAAATCAGTTATTATTTTTTTATAAAAAAACGGCTCTAACGATTTTGATAAAATTTGGCTTATTTGTAGCCTTTAATGTGCCCTACCATATACAGAAACCCGTATCTTTCTAAAAATTCTCGTTTAGCTAATAATAATAATAATAACTGTTTTTTGGGGGTTTTTTGGCCATAAAGCGGGTTGTTTTAAAAAAAAATTCAAAACCATTTTACGTGCATCTATGAAGACCTAATTGACGTGTTGTTGCAAATTTTTTCGAAATCAATCGAATAGTTTTCTCTCTAGATAATAATAATAATAATTATAATAATATTTATTAGTTAATCTCCAACTTTAATAAAAAAACTCTCCTACACCACCCTACAAGTCACAGTGAATCTGTTTAGTAATTTAAATGTATTTGTGAGAAAGTATGTGCCAGTTCCTGGTACCGTTTATTATCTATACATTTATCTACACTAAAAAAAATTAAGACTAGTGAAAATATGGTACACTTTTTCGAGACTTCTGCTCTTCCGGACATAACACATGGATTAAAACTACGACTTTTTAACTCTCAAAATTTGGGTTTCCCGCACCCAAAAACATATGAAACGATACTCTACAGAAAATTTTCAAAATTTTTACCCAATATTTTCAAAATGTTGGTAAAAAACATGACCCCGAAGCGCTACGACTTTTTAACTGTCAAAATCGGTTTTATAAAAACCCCAAAAATATATAAAACGATACCCCACACTGAATTTTCAAAAATGTATATCCTAAAACGTGAGCCCGACGCGCTACGACTTTTAAACTGCCAAAATCGGTTTTCCCGTACCCAAAAACATATAAAACGATATCTCACACTGTATTTTCAAAATGTTGATCTAAAAACGTGACCCTGAAGCGCTGCGAATCTTTAACTGACAAAATCGGGTTTCCCGTACCTAAAAACATATAAATCGAAACCCCGCACTGTATTTTCATAATTTTGATCCAAAAACGTGGCATTGACGACTCACGCTAGGAAACTCAAAAGCTTTTCAACTCTCTGCAATACAACTACAAAGCTTTTGGTACCACCAGAAATTTTCTACGACGTCTGTGAGTGCTTATATCGTGTATACAGGAAAACAGGCACACCAAAAATTACCACACGATTGCAATACTTCGGCATTCTAATGCGAGCCGAAGCAATTTGTCCGATTAGAAATATAAACTTTCTATCGTTATATGAAAAATGTAAACTTGGTTATTACTTAGAATTACTAGTCATTTAAAAATATTTATGTATTATTTTTATAATATTTTTTGTATTATTATATTTATGTGTAAAACCCAAATAAATACCTATATATTCAATAATAAATTCTTAACAAATTAGTTTACATAGTATCTATATTTAAAGTAAATCCTAATAAACATTATTATAAAAAAAACCGTAAGCAAATTTATTTTAAGAAATTATATTTGATTACTTTCCTTATAGGATGTGAATAAAAGAACAATTATGTATGAGATCACTTTATTTAAGGTTGTAGTTTAAATTTGTAAGGTTAACTGAAGAAACCTGCCCCGCCCTAAATAACACTGCGAAGACTTGCTAAACGGACACATACATAGACAAAACATAAATCTACAAAGGTTAAGAACTAACAGGTAGTATATAAACGCTCTGTGTTAAAGTACGGAAGTATACGGTCTGGACCGCCAATTACCAACAGCGGTACGCTTAGTTCTGGCAGACCGTCTATGTCTGTAACATATTACACTAAAGGACCGCTATCTTCGGAGGTTTTAAACATATATATGAATTTTAATGACACCTCAAAACGTGTTCTGGGGACCATGATCGGTGCTCATTTGCTACTCCCGACCTTGGGTCTCACCATAAGGGCCACTGCAATAGCTCATTTTTCCTATGGAAATTCGCTAATGAAACAATATAATACCTAACACCACATGTTTGACTTTTTCCCAATCTAAAAACTCTGTTAGTTGTGAAGAAGTTTTTGATCCAAAACAGCTGTTTTATTTATAGTATGTAACAAGTGATGTTTGAATGGAATTATCAAATGCTGCAGTTTGATGATTCCGGATTTGGTGGCTGAGGTGCAAAGAAATTTTACTAATATATTTTAATATTCATACTAATATATCCAATCTCTTAAAGAATGTGTATTATGGACATTCACCAATATCTCTGGTGTCTCAAGTGGGAATGTTTTTACTAGCGCACCCAAGCGGACGTCATCACTGCTCTATTACAGTCAGCGCATTCTCCTAAATAACAACTTGAATTCGGTCGCGAAACTTAGCACTGCGTGTCCAGCTTATAGCGTGTCGTAGCCTATGGTCATGTCCTTGTTAGAGAAGCGGTTACGCAACAAATATTAATTTAACGCATAATTAACCGCATGGGACATGGGTTAGCGGAACAATTGTGTGTGTTGTCTGACCACTAACATTACACCTGGCCGGTCGGTTGTCACCTGTCTGCTTCATCTAGTGACCGATGTGCTTCATATCTTCCTCAACATCTGTCTTCGATCCGGCCTACATACTATCTCCAGTCGTCAGCTTTAAGACCATCGACCGTTATGTCTTAAAGAAATCGCTCATAATATCAAGGTGAATTAGAACTAATATTAGATTTGCGATCTGTAGCGTTCTGCAGACTTCCACGGTTTCGAATTCATCAAGTCACACACAACACATTTTTCACATTACACGTCGCATTGATCAAAATAACTATTGTGTCTTGAGAATGACTCGGTGAAGTTGAAATCTAGTCGTCAATGTACAGGACGCCATAGAACACAAAAAGCAAGGTAAAAATCAAATAAATAGTAATACTTACTATTGTACTCGTAATGAATTTATTACGATTAGTCAAGAAAATCTAAGCTTTCCAGCTTTAAGCAAAGTATAAAAATATATATTTGTTTTTTAAGGGGTTGTTTCTACATTAACACCCCTTAACAGAGCATAATAAAATTTGAAACTGCTTTATTTATCTGTGTGTTTTGTATTTTGTGAGAAATATTTACAAAATTTCAGCTCTCTAGCTTTAAGGAAAGTATAAAAATTTATATTTATTGTTTTTAGGGGTTGTTTCAACCCTTAAATAGAAAATATTTTAAAACCCTTTTTTGTGCTTCTCTTAGTTCGCCTCTAGCTCCTATGAGCAATATGTGTACCAAATTTCACGTTCCTAGGCGGTATGGTGTTTGACATATGTAACAAACAATGTTTATTGTTTTAGGGGTTGTTTCAACCCTTAAAGGAAAATTATTTTAGAATTCTTTGTAAGTTCGCCTCTAGCTGCTATGAGCAATATGCGTACCAAATTTCACGTTCTTAGGCGGTATTCAATTAATATTTATAGTTTTAGGGGTTGTTACTACATTTCACCCTTTAGCAGAACGTCACAGAATGTAAAACTGATTTACTTTTTATATGTATCGTGTAAGAAATAAATGTACAACATTTTAGTTTGTTAGCTTTAAGGAAATTATAACAAACAATACTTATTGTTTTAGGGGTTGTTTTAAACCTTATATTCAAATATTATGAAATTCTTTCTTAGTACGCCTCTAACTCCTATGAGCAATATGCGCACAAAATTTCACGTTCCTAGGACTTTTGAGATATATAACAAAGAATGTTTATTGTTTTAGGGGTTGTTTCAACCCTTACAGATCAATTATTTAAAAATTATTTTTTATTGCAGCTCTAGCCCCTATGACAAATACGTTTAATAAATTTCACATTCCTAGGAGGTAAGATTTTTGAGATATATATCAAACAATATTAATTGTTTTGGGGTTGTTTCAACCCTAGCAGATGAAATATTTTAAAATCATTTCTTAGTTTGCCTCTTGCCCCTGCGGCAAATACATGTACTAAATTTCACATTCCTAGGAGGTAAGTTTTTTAGATATATATCAAACAATATTTATTGTTTTAGGGGATGATTCAACCCTTACAGGTCAAATATTTTAAAATCCGTTCTTAGTGTCCCTCTAGTGCCTATGAGCAATATGTGTACCAAATTTAAAGTTCCTAGGTGGTATGGTTTTTGAGAAACTGTGATCAGTCAAAACTACCCCTAAATCCCCAAAACTACCCCTAAATATATGAATATCAAAATGAAATTTCTTTAGTTTTCCTATTTACATCACTCCGTATACACATGACAAATTTCAGCTCTCTACCTACACTGGGAAGTTAGAGAATTAGTGATGAGTGAGTCAGTGAACCAGGGCTTTGCCTTTTATAGATACAGAAGATGTTTAAATTATTATATTTCACAGGTTTTATAGGTCTAACCTACAATTTTATTAAACACTAGGGGAGACCCCTGCGTGCTCCGCACGCCAACCCCCAACGTAACCTTCTAAAAACATATGTTATGTTTGATTTATAATAAAGGTGTAGGATTAATAATAACCTCAAAACTAAGACGGTAAATAATGTTAAATGTTCAATTTAAATTATTCTTATATTTTAAAGCAGTTATAATAACCAGCAAGGCTCAGGTCTACTCTTTAAAATCCTAACCTAAAAGCTGAAATACAAAAATAATTGCTTCAAATTTTGAAATCAGCTGTTAATGGAAATATTGGAGCAAATATATTATCTGTTATTTTATTCAATTGGTTGCTATGGAAATAAATATAAATACATATGTTGGTATATCATTCTAGTCCTAACCTAAGAATTTTTCCAATTAAATTTATAAATATTGAAATAAAAAAAGGTTTAAATCGAAATGAATCATAGCCTATGTTACTCAGGGATAGTGTAGCTTTTTATTAGTAAAACTATTTTTTCAATCGGTTCAGTAGTGCCAGAGATTACTCCCTACATATAAACAAACAAACAAATAAACAAACAAACAAACTTTACCTCTTTATAATATTAGTATAGATATAGATTTGACCCAAATCAGCTGTTTTATTAATAATGTATAATAATAATTATGTTGAATTATAATAGATGTTTGAATTAAATTAAAGTTCATTGATTTTTCCTTTGTGTTTGTCTTTATTTTGTTGAACCAACCTAAATACGTTGTTGGTTGTGAAAAATAATTAACTAATTCTAATCTGCTCATTTTATTGCTTTGGTAATAAATGTAAACGTATATTAAAAAACTTTATTTTTTTTTAAATATAAACAGGCCACACTTAGAATTGTGTTGCTAAGCATTCGATACGAATCAGCTGTTTCATCTATTATAGGTATGTTTATAGGAGTGATGAATTTTCGCATTTTTTACCCTTTAAATTGCAAATTTTGCAAAATCCTTTCTTAGTGCGCCTCTACATTATTGGACGGATGTACCTTCCGAATTTCAAGTCTCCAGCTTTAATAGAATCGGCTCTGTTGATCGTCAGTCAGGACATTGCATTTGATACATAGAGACTAATAGACAAAAAGGCGCCAAACCGGCTGTAAAGAACGAGTGAGTCGCGGTAGTGATGACGTCATGAACCAAATGAATCGATTCTTTTGAGTGAGTCGATTCAATTCAATGAAAAGAATCGTAAACCATCAACCATCACTAAACTGGTCCACAGTTTTAAATTTGTACTGTATTAATTGCCCAGCAAAGCTGAGCGTCCAAAAATTTTCATCTAAATTTAAATGTTTATTCGCTGAAGTTTACACAATTCTTGAGGTTATTAATGAAACTCTGTATAGTTTGTATCAGCGAGAGTTTATAGCTTCTGTAAAATATCTACTTCTATTACACAATAGCCTATAATAAAATTAATACTCTTAACCAATTCCCTTTGAATTATTTAAAAGTATTTATTTATGCATATTATTTTACTTTTAAACAACTTTTTGAGATTATCCTTCTACATCAAAACTAAGTCAACAAGCACATGCGTTAAAATGTTAAGTTTCCTTCTAGCAACCAGATTTTGCTTTTATAAAATATAATTCCAATCTTTTGATAGAGTTTAAAGTTTGCTTGTTACATACGAAAACCAATTTAAAAAAGACTGATCTCGATTACTCATTTCAAATTGGTGGCAATTTAAATCAATATAATTATTTTTGTTTCGTGTTTGAAAATTTCACAGAAAAGCTTTCCATTTTTCCTCAAGTTCCATAAGTAAACCTATCATTAAAGTGATTTAGAAGTTAAAAGAATACAAATGACACTGCTAAAAAATTTAAAACATTCTTAATAATATTAAAATATATTAAGCTGTTAATTTCTAAAAAAAGACCAGATTTTCGACAAACTTCCAAAAATTATTTATTATTTTTTATGTATCTGTTTGGTACATATTTTGCAATCGATTTCAAACATAATTCCCGATGAGTATAGACCTTAAACATAGCTCAGAACGGGAAGACAAAGCAATATTAACTTACTTTCTTGTCTGTTTGGTGCATTTTTTATTTTACACAAAAATAACAATTAATTTTTGTAGCTTGAAATAATTGAACCCAAATGGGATATCTCATTTACTTCACTGTCAGTCAATTTAACTAAAACCTTATAAAGATACACGTGTAAGATTTACATTTTGCTAGTTCCAAAGACCCTATACATAAATTAGGAAAAATCACAGGTAGCATGTAATTAGATACGAATCAGAAATACATAATTTAAAAAAATACTTTTTAAAATCAAAAAAATTTATCTAGGTCTACCTAACTATGCTGACTGGGTTTTTTAACTCGGTAAATGTGTACAATTATAAGGATTATAAAACTGTAGACATATTAATTGAAATTTTGTATTTTATATACTTTATTTTATATTTAAAGAGAGATATAAATATTATCTTTTAATTGCTTTTTATTTCATATTGATAGATCAAATGATTTATAAGTTATTAATATTATAGTGAAGAAATTAGTAATAGAATATGTTTATATGTTATATGAACATGTACGAATGTTTCCGAAAGTAAACGAATAGATATCTCTTCTTAAAATTTTTATAAATGAACATATTGATGATAAAAGGTTGTATTTATATACAGTTTATAACCTCAAAGCAAATATTATAACGTGTTATAGCTTGCATTAGTGCTATAACTCATATTTAAAAAAATCAACTTCACAAGAAATTATAATGATTGAAGTTGTAAACATAACCCCAAAGTATAATCTACACTTTGTTTGTAAGTATTACAGATGATGGGTGAAATCAGCTGTTATATTATGTACTCACGGACTGTGTAGGAGTTGATTGTGATTAATTTATACAAATTATATTATTATGAATTTATAATTAATATGTATTATATTTTGTAGGAATATTTTATTATTTCATTGTTAAGAGTATAAATTAATTTTGTATTTTTGTTTGCTATTTTAATGATATAAGAAAAGGGCCGAATAAATACATTTTCATTATTTTAAACATTACCAATACTTTTTAAAGTAAGAAAACTATAATTCTTATAATTATAAGTTCTATTTTAATGACCACATTTCTTTTCAACAAGTAAATTTAGACTCTCACAAAAATTTGACTTGATGTCAAAACTATATGTGTGAAAATATTTAAAATCCAATAATTACTTTTTCGAAAAGGACTGATATACAAAGAACAAAAATTAATAAACATGAACAACTAAAAAAACTTTATGAAATTTTCAAACTTTTTTCTCACTATACTATAGTATAGAGAAAGTATAGTGATCATAAAAAAATCGATGTTGAGATTTTTGTGGAAATATCCGTTTTGGGACCCCTGAGTCCAAAAAAGTGGTTTTTATATAACGTCTGTTTGTATACAAAGCTAGAGAGAAAACTATTTGATCGATTTCGAACAAATTTGCACCAGACATGTCAATTAGGCCTCTAAAAATGCACGAAAAAAGGTTTTGAAAAATTTTGGAAAAAACCCCCTTTTTGGCCAAAAATCTCCAGAAAATGTGTTAGGCCTATTATGTTTTTATAAAAAAACGGCTTTAACGATTTTGATAAAATTTTGTTTATTTGTAGCCTTTAATGTTCACTACCATATGCAAAAAAAAAACAGAATCTTTCTAAAAATTCTCGTTTAGCTAATAATAATAATAATTTTTGGGGTTTTTTTGGTCAAAAGTTTTTTTTTTAAATTTTCAAACCACCTTTTTCGTGCACCTATTTGACATATTTGGTGCAAATTTGTTCGAAATCGATAGAACAGTTTTCTCTCTAGCTAATAATAATAATAATAATATGTATTAGTTAGGCTACTGTCCTACTTTAATGTATCCCCTCTCCTAATTTAATACAATTATGATGTCGCAGTGAATCTGTTTAATAATTTAAATATGTCCGTGAGAAAGTAAGTGCCAATTTCTGGTACCATTTTTTTTTTTTTTTAAATAGGCGATAGCTGTATTTATGTTCGAAGAAACAGTTTCGATTTGAGAGGAAATATTTATTCCAGATTTTATCAGACGATTTCTAGGTTAAACCGACTTTACTCAGGTAGATATAGAATGTTGCCCTCGATCGACATTTAATGATTCACAACTCCTCCTACTTTCTTCTTACCATAATAATTTATTAGTATTATGCAAACGCGGTTTATTCTACGGTTTGCTAAAAATGTGTCTAAAACAAACTCAATGTCGAAGCTCAAATCAAATTCGACTAAGATCATTGTCAATCGCGTATGCCAACACGAGTTGGTTTTAAAACCATTTTAGTTAATAGATTAACTACTAGAATTTGAATCAACGTGATACGTTGCAAAATACTAATACGAGGATTGAGGTATATATATTATCTACTAACAAATTATTTATAATGTATTTCTCGGCTAAGAAAGTTAGAAAACTGCCCGATCTTTCGATTGAAAGCTCTTAATCTATTTAGAAAATATGATTATAGCTCGTCAGTTTTAACAGGACCTCTACGTTGCGCTGGCGGGAGGGAAGAATTTAGGTAAGTGGGGACGCCGTCCGCAGGAGGGGAAGGAACACCACGCTATAATAGACAACCTTGTGTTCTATTCCTTCCAGACCGAAGTGTTACGTTCAAAGCTGGGTAATCGACAAATTGACTGACTTCTCTGACCCCCCACCACTCATATTAACTGCGAGTCTACTGCGCATCTCGAGGTCACGGTCCATGCTAGAAATTGTCTACTATAAATAATTTCGGATTAATATACAGCGTGTTCAAGAATTTCCACTAAACCTAATAGTGCCAATATTTTGCTGATTTAAGAAAATTTACTTTCTCCATTTTACCACCCGGAGCTTACAAAATCGGCAAAATACAATTTATAGTCAAACAGGACTAAAACAACTAACTTAATACATTTTATAAATCGAGGAATTCACCCTTTCTCGTGATATTTCACATCCAGTAAAAAACGGATTGTGTTGGCTGAAATATTAACTTGTTACATTTAGACCATGATTTGTTTAACTTGGGCTTTCCAGTTCAAATAACTTTCATCGTCACAAAAATACATGCAATCTTAAATAATAATAAATTAACAACTGAAAAGGTTACTGAGACATAAATTTTAGAGAGAGACTGATGGAGTCACCCGAAGCAGGAAGTGTTGAACGAATATAACACTCCTGGAAAAGAGTTGTGGAAGTAAAATGTGTCCCGAAGCGACACATTACATCTAACTTTGGTACATCTTTCATGGCCTGCCCAATCAGCAAAAAACAATCCACTGAAAATTTCAATTTACCAGATGACCATGCAAACTCTGTGTTGACAGCCAGCTGTTTTTTTATACATTTTTTTTGTGTTTGTCATCTTACAACAGTGTTTTGATTATTTTGAACTCTGTTATTCAATTTTTATAATAAAACAAGTAACTTTTTATTTGTTGATGTGTGTGGAAAGGAATTGGATGAAAGTGTCTTTCATAATAAGACACTATTTGTTACATTTTTTCCAGATGGTGTAATTTAATAATAATTACATCTTTGGTCTCATCTGTGAAATCTCGTCACTTATCCAGATTTGTTGCTCACATCCTTCAGCTTTCTTGCATCTCTTTCATTCCTTTGATCCATCTCTTTTTCAAATATAGGGTTTCCCATGTTAACCACTCTTTCTGTTCACCTTCCAGTGTATGTCTCAATAGTTTTATCAGCCTAGCTTTGTACAGTAAATGATATAAAGTTATGGTTACGACTAGATTATCGTTTGTATATACTTACGTTTTTACCAATGCTGGTCTTGATTTTGAATTCCTCTATGTTTACACGACACTTAAATTTGCAGAAAGCTTCGATGTATGGTTAGTAGATAACCAAATTCGCCCCGATGTATTACTGTTTTCAAGCGAGTCGACTGAAAAACATGTTCAGCGTCTTGTTTACAAGCAAATAAATAATTCAAATTTATAATTTACCATTTTCGTCACTGAAGAAATTTAGAAGTTCATGAACGATTTCCTATTACAAAAGATTATCTTCAAAATTCGATGAAAGATAAGTTACATCGAAGAGGACTATTTAGGATTGTTTTTTCCTGGAATTGATCTTCCTTCCATTCTTACAAAGGCGCAGAGATAATTTTGAGCAGGTTCTTTTTCTCAACGTGTTTAGCAGGTTGTCATCAACATCTTTCAAAAGTTTCTGTGTGACAAATTAATAAAACCCTTTGATTTTGTTCTTAAAGAAATTAAAGATCATGGTGAGATTGTTTTTTTTTTTTGTCTGAGATGCGTTGCTGACTTGAGCGGATCCTAGTTCTCGTTACATTCACGTCTCGTTCTCGTCACGATATATGGAACTGACGAGAACGTAACGAGAATTTGACGAGTACTGGACGAGAACGTGAAGAGAAGAACGTGACGAGAACGAGACGTGAACGAGATCCCGTCGTAATCCCGTAAGAGCCCATGTTAAGGGTATCGGCATTCCCTGTCTACTGCGGCTTTTAAAAACCAATTGCATTATGAAGCATATATGTTACACCTTCAGCCTTAGGAAACAAAAATACCTGAAATATTTAGTTGAAATCACCGTTTATATATTTTTGTATCATTAGAAATTTATTGAGTTTCCAAACGTATTTCCTAAGAAGATCCTTCAACTCATGTTGTCAAGTTTTTTGTTTTGTTTTGAGGCGTAAAGCAGCTACGAGCTATCATCGCCTGCAATCTCCTTTTCATCAACAATACATACATCAATAAATTGTCTTCAACAGGATTCGAACCGAGGTCCTCTAGATTTGGAGTAATGTATGCTATCCCTCGTTTAAAATGTTAAGCCTTGCGACGAATGTAGAAAAATATTTATTAAATTTTATTAAAATAAGTTTTTAGCTAAACGAGTAACGCATTTTTAGAGAACAAACTTGGAACAAAAATGTAATTTCCATCTTTAAACCACAAACAAACTGATATAATATAAAATGCGGAAGAAAGAACATATAATATAGTTTTTATTACTTCAATATCAAGATAATTGACGAAACACAAAAACTAAATGTGTAGTTTCAAAAAATGTATTGTGCAAACATACTTTTATAGACTAACATACCCTTTATAGTCCACCATACTTGCTGGATAATAATAGCATGATAGTAAATATCTTGGATGTGACCAATTAAGTACACGCGTGGTTACTGTAATTATCCCAGCTGACCGCTTCAGACGATATTTTGGTCGCTACACATATACGTGGACACATAGAACATGGATTAACATACAGATTAGATTTGATATTGGATTCTATCTGAACTAACTGCTTAATATAATATTACATTTTAATGCTGTTTAACTAGAATACAAAGGTAAAATAAATTTAATTACAAAGTAACGATGGCAACTTTAATTGCCTCTGGACTAAGCAGTTTAATTATACAAAGCTGCTGAATACTTGTCGCTAAGCTTCGTAGTTTATTACCAGTGATCTCTGTTATTCTTTACTCTGACGTAGGATTTTAACACGTTCACTGCTACGCAAATTTCGTATTTCCTACAATAGGAACTGACCTTTTATTTTTTATACTTATAGCCTAAATGTGTAGAAATTACTTTGTTTTATTTTTGAACCTTTCTACGTAATAATCACTAATATTTTAAAACGGACGCACATGTGCGTCCATAGCACTTGAATTAAAATTGGCGTGCGAAGCACGCAAAGTCCTTCGCATTGAAAATTCCACCAATGGTTGGCATGCGAAGCACGCAATGCATTGTTATTACAATTACTCCCAAAAAGGGAGTCGGCGTGCGAAGCACGCAATGTCTTGTGAATTGGAAACTAATAATAAACTAACAAATAAAATAGAGGTATAAAGCTGATCTAACAAAATAATTTATTTACTTGTCAACCTATACAATAGAATTAACACGAAGGATTTTGAGTATTTGTATTTTCATTGTGATGTATCTCAAGACCACCAATAATCAAACTTATTTAGCCTTAACCAGTAATTTTATGTTATCTTAACCAGGCTTAACGGCAACATACACGCATAATTTAATCTTTCAATTGCCGTTTATTATTAGTTTGTTTTTTGTACGAATATTTACTGTATCCATACGTTTAATGTTATTATAATAAAGGTGTGGAATTTAAAACTCTATCAAAAGACTGGAAATATTTTATAAAAACAAAAGTTGGTTGCTAGATGGAAATTAAACATTTTAACGCATGCGCTTGATGATTTAGTTTTGATGAAGACAATAATCTTAAGAAATTTTTAATTAGTGAAATAAAATGCACAAATAAATATTTTTAAATAATTAAAAGGTAAATTGGTTAAGAGTAATTCGTTTTATTGTGTAGCAGAGGTAGACATTTTACACAACCTATAAACTCTCGCTGACACAAACTATACAGAGTTGCATTAATAATCTCAACAATTTTGTATACGTGAAGGAATAATTGAATATTTGAAATTTGAACAACAATTTTTGGACGCTCGGCATTGCTGGGCAAATATGTTATTATAATAACGATGTAGAATTAATTATAACATCAAAGCTAAGATGGTAATCACAGTTAAATGTCCATTCATTGTAAATAAATTATTGTTGTTATAGCCATTTTTCTCTGAAAATTGATTAGGACAGGACAGTGGTAATCTGTATATATAAAATAATAAGTCCTGGCTGACTGGGTGATTTATAATCATTGTACAGCCAGAACCTAGAGCCTTAAGTGTTTCAGGGTATCTTCATACTACTATGTAAAAGTGCATTAAGATAGGATTTTGGAAAATATTGATTTTAATGGTTGAAATGTTTAAAATGAGGGGTTCACTCTCAACACTATAACACACATAACAGCTGATTTTAATCAAAAGCTTAGCAACACAATTCTAGGTGTGGCCTATTCTGGATAAATTCACGTTTGTTGAATACATTTACATTTATTAGCAACCAAATTAGAACATTTAGAATAAGTTTTTTAAGTAAGTTATAAAAATAAAAACGTACAAAAACCGACAGTAAACTGAAAAGGCTTCCTGTATTATAATTCATACATCGTTTATTACATATTACAAATAAAACAGCTGATTTGCTTCATAATCTTAACACAATTTTAGGTTAGGCCTATTATCCGACATAGGCCTACTAACCAGCTTGTAATTTTGTTTAAAAAAATGTATTATTTATTCTTATAATTACTATTTATAGAATACTTTTGTTAATACTGAACCAACACACATTTGTTGAACGTTTAGATGTATTACCATATCAACCAAATTGGCAAATTTAGAATCAGGTAATTATTCTTCACAACCAACAGTTTTTTTTTTTTTAGGATAGGCAATTGCAAACACAAACAAAAAAAAGGCTTACAATAATGGTTTAATGACACCACTTTTTTCCTTCTTTTTTTGTATCCTTCAGTAGAACTAACCTGGGATTGTTATTAAACACACTACATCAGAAATTAGGCTACTTGGTGTCTATAATCTTACATCATTTTTGAGGAGGGGAAATCCATCTTGGACACCCTGCTACTTCATATGGGTAGTGCCGGACTCCTACCGGCTAAAACCACCTCCTTACTCCCTATAGGCTGTTTTCTGCGATGGCGATCCTATATTCTTCCTCCTTCTGACTCATAACGCTTCTGATGCATTTTTCACCTGCTTGCCAAGCGCTTTCACCTTCCAGCATCCATTGGATTAGTCTAGACTGGAAATATTTTATAAAAGCAAAAGCTGGTTGCTAGATGGAAATAAAATATTTTAACGCATGCGCTTTTTGGTTTAATTTTAATGAAGAGAACAATCTCAAGAAATTGTTGATTAGTGAAATAAAATGCATAAATAAAAGGTAAATTTTTAGGAGTAATTCGTTTTAATGAGTAACAGAAGTAGATATTTTACAGATCCTATAAACTCTCGCTGACACAAACTATACAGAGTTGCATTAATAATCTCAACACTTTTGTATACTGGAAGGAATATACATTGTCTTGTTCTATTATTAATTTTTGGACGCTCGGCTTTGCTGGGCAATTATGTTATTATTAATAAAGGTGTACAATTAATTATAACATCAAAGCTGAGATGGTAAAGACATTTAAGTGTCCATTCATTGTAAATACATTCAATAAACATAAAATGTTGCTTCATCAGTTTAGTTCAGTCTATTTTATGTTAATTGAATGTAGGCTATTTCATCGCTTGACGATAATATCTGAACTTCGCCGGACTTAACCGATCGGCTCTTTTAAATTGATGAACTAAAACAAATATTTCTTGAATGTATTTACATTCATTGATATAGCAACCAATTTGATAACGCTTTTTCGTTACGGGTATTTTATATTTGTCATTGCCATAGCAAAAAATTAATAACATGTTTTTTCGTTACGCATTCAATTTTCTATTTGTTAACTCCTACCTCGACCCGCGTTAAGGAACTTCGTTCCAAAAATATTCACTATACATCCCTTAAATTAGCGAGTAAAACACATAAAGGATTAAAACATCAACATGTCAACTGTGCATTAGTGCGCCTGGGTCCCGGAGGATAAATAAATTTGCCGCTAACAATGCACCGGGCACACTGAATGGGGGTGGGATTATCCCGACGACAAAGTCTTTATCTTTGAAATGTCAAAATATAGACGGTAAATTCCCGTACTGTCGTCTCATCCCACGGGGGATTTTATGAATACTTAAAGTGTATTTCTGTCTTACTGTTAAAACATAATACGAAAAGTGATTTAATTTAGAAAAAAAAACATTTCTGCTTGAGTTAATGTAGGCCCTAATTTACTGAATCATTACATTTAAACACCCTTAATGTAGAAGAGGAAAAAGATTATAAAAGAAATTAATTTAATTTTAATATTTTTCATTTTCTTCTTTACTTAATCATTTTAAAGTAAAATACCGCTGAAGTGAGTTGAACAAATGTCCAAAGTTAAGTTTATATGATTTAGGGGTTTATCCAAATAGTTTGAAAATTAGCCTACGAAAATTCGTGTACGAAGTATATTAGTAGAATTTTTTTGCAGCTCAGCCACCAGCCCCTGCTCACGTACCTTGATCTTGCTGCTTCAGATTATGGACCGCTTCGCTTCGTGACTTTGAATCCCGGCTCCTACGGTAAAATATCTGACGTTGGTGTTGTACTTTTTGATCGATTTTTAGGAAACCAAACAGGCTATAATGTCGTGTAAAAAACAAAATGTGCAGAATAATATCGTGTATTTATTGTGTTTAGATAAAACAACCGAAAAAGTTTCATTCTAGTTCGAAAAAGTTCAAACAAATTTAACTTCTTGTCAATAAACGTGCGTCCAGTTGTTGGAAGTTTCTGGCTAACGAACTCGTCCGAGCGACTTACAAAACCAACACGTGTACCAAATTAGGCTCAAATCGGACGTAAAATGCACACGTACGAACGTATATATATAAATGTTCGACACAGAGTGTTCTGGGGACCATGATCGGTTCTCATTGACCATTCCGACCTTGTGTATCACCATAAGAGTCACTGCAATAGCTCACCTTCCCTATGGAAATTCGCTAACAAGAAAATAAAATTAAACTTTACGTATTCTAGAAATAAATGCATGTCGTTTATTTACGCAGTTAGTAATTTACTACGCTTTGTTTCCAGACAAAAGGTAAATTGCTTAATCGTTTTGGAACTTTCAGCCCATTCAACACGGTCAACAGCCTGTATAATTTCAAACGACTACTATTCTACTTATAATGATGTATATACTTTGTATGGTCTAAAGCAACGTAGATCGTAAAGACGTAGTTCATTTTACAGAACGTGTAAACTATCCCACAGTATAGTTGGTGTTTGCGCCTGCAGGTGCCAATATAGGCCAAGTGTCTGTCTGGTTATTTATCGACCCAGTCTAGGCTACGTGGGCTTATGGAAATACGCTAATGTGTTCACGCTACAAGTCCGAGATAGAGCTTTATGTACGCGGTAGAGTGTTGGAATTAGTGCCGTAAAACTGGATAGTTTATTGTTTTAATAGTCACAAGTTTTATACACTGTGAGTAGTTGCAGGCACAATATTGTTGTAGAAAAATGTTTCACTTCTTGGTTGCACTTGGTTGCAGCCTCGCAGAAAGTAGACATCGTTTTTGTTTTAATAGCCAAGACATATCTTATAGAGAATGCCATCCTGATTATGATGAATACATCCCAGAAGAGGGTTCGAAAATAATTATTTGACAAATTATAACAAAACATTCCAGACAAACAGTTTTTAGTAGATTCTTTGATATTTTATGAATACAAATTATATGAATAGTGTAAACAACGAGATTTCATTTTTTTCATGAAATAAAACCAAGGTCAACTATGTACACCGATTAGTTTTTTTATTTATACAATTTGACACTAAAATAAATATATTAGACTACATATACAGAGACGAAATAGACGGTAAAAAGTATAGAAATGGATCATTTGTCGATTTGTAATAAAGCTAGATAAATATTTGACATATCATTTAAATCTCACACTGGGATTAAAAAAAATATTCTAATAATTTTTAGCTACGAAATATTGGGGTTTCAGTTGAAACCAAATGACGTGATGAGATAAAAACTGTTATTGTAAGAAAACAGACAGGCATTTCCTAGCAGAAAGTTTTGTAAATAGTTTCATATGGGACAGGATTAATAATAATTTATAAGTTGGACTTGACTTACCAACAAAAAGTAGACAAAAAACTCTAGGTTGAAGAGTTACACATCATATTTATCCTTAAATGATTCTAACTAACTTAATACGTCAAATTACATTTTATTGACTGTGAAACGTAAAGGGAAATAATCTCCAAACCTGAATGCAGTGAGAATGAAAATCAAACATTGCAGAAGAAAATACTTGTCACATTATGTTTGATTGCTGTTTTACAATATGACAGGAACCAAATTAAAATATTTATAAAACCTCGCACCATACTGTCTCCCGTGGGGTGAGACGACAGTGCTGGAATTTATTGTCTCCATTTTGACATTTCAAAGATAAAGACTTTGTCGTCGGGATAATCCCCAAGGCGCGTGCTCGATGCATTGTTAGCGGCCAATTTATTTATCCTCAGGGTCTTGGAAGCAGTAATGCATGGTTAACATTTTGTGGTATTATCCTCTATTGATCAATATGTGTTTTAACATATTGTGTCTACAAAATGTGTGTACAAATACTGTAATGATTTCACTGATTATAAAGTATTATTTTGTTATAATATAACAATTTATGTAAGTTCGTTTATATTCCCCGTAAGCTTCGATTTTGTTTTATAAAAAAAGGGTTCAAACAAAATGGGAAAATCAGTTTTTTTAATCCATCTTGAAATTGAATTACATTGGGCTTTTTCACTTTTCCGAAATTGTTTTATGTATGTTGGAGAACCTTTAATTTGGCTACTATTCGAAATTTTATGCTTTGTAAACTTTATGTAAGTAAAACTGTTTAACGACAGAAAATTAATTTTTTTTTTTTGTAAATTCACGGTTGCCGTACGTAAAGTGTTGGATAGTTTATTGTTTTAATAGTCACCAGTTTTATATACTACTATGAGTAGGCTAGTTGCAGGCACAATATGTTGTAGAAAACGTTTCACTTCTTATTTAAAAAGCTCTTGTTTGAGTTACTCATAAAGTATAAATAGTTTTTGTTTTAATATAAAATGCGATGCACAGTGTGTTGAACAAAAATCTATTGCTTAAAATTCTTAAAGGAAATATTCTCCTGATTATGAATATTCCCCACAAGAAGGGTTGAAAATTACTATTATCTTCAATCAGTAGACCCAGCTTGGGACTGTTGAGACATTGCTTCAGGCTATGCCACTTTCCTGGGGGAGGGGAAATCCATCATGGACACCCTGTATTCCCTACTAGGGTAGTGCCGGACTTACAGTTATTGTTATTATGTCAATTGTGGTGTATGTAGATCGCCACAGTGGTCGTTTGTGACAGTACACATCTTACAAACTTGGTAATCGCCTTCCAATCGTCTTCACTTCTTAATATTAGTTCGGCCAGATCTTCAATGTCGGGTATGCTTTCTACTGAAACCTTTCTGAAACTTATGCTCCTCTCTGTCACATTCCCATCTAGCTCACCTAAGGAAAGTGCGCTCCACAGTATCTTCCATTCCACAATAGGGGCATCCTGGGTTGTGCCTAATGTGAAATCTATGGAAATAGCTCCCAAACTCGCCGTGCCCCTTGAGGGCCTGTGTAATATAATGGCCCACCTGACCAAAGTTTCTAGATTTCCATGTTCCTAGATCACGCATAGACTAAGCCTTCGTATATACAAACCTATCAGAACTTTGGGATATGATTCCTCATACAAAAAGGAAGAAAAATGTTCATATGAAGGCATGTCCTAAATCGTTTAGTTTTCCGTCTATCTGTCTGTATGTGTTTTTTACTTAATGCGTTATATCTTATGAACCTCTGAAGATATCAACTTCAAACTTGGTACATGTATTACATCTATCTGACCATTCAACCTCTGAAGATATCAACTTCAAACTTGGTACATGTATTACATCTATCTGACCATTCGTGCCTACGTATAGTGGGCAGACATATCAGTTATTTCACAAATCAATAATTCAAAGGAAATATTTTCTTTGAAATGCCAGTACCTACCCTAAAAGGCATATTTGCGTTACAGAAATTTGAAAAGAAAACATGGGTAGATTGTTATATTTAAAACATCTTTATATTAATAAAAAAAAAGCCCTAAATGTAAAAATTTAGTTTTTTTTTTATTTATTTACTATCTGAATGGGGTTTTCTCATAAAGAAAACAATTATGAAACATTGCTAATGGCATTCACTTTTGACCACTATCTAACTATTAAAATATGTAAAGTAGATCTTGTGTGACATTTTTCAAGAATATTTCAAGCTAATTTATCTGTTTTCTTCATGCCCTCCTTAAAAAAAAAATCATAAAAAGATAAAACAATGTTATTTGGCTGCCATTTTGAAATTATCAGAGGTATGTTCGAAGAATATTTTTAGCTTTAAAATAAATTAAATTTTATATCAAATTCGACTTCAATGATATTTTAAAATTTGTAGATATTTATTTTTTTATTTCCACGAAACATAAATTGTTTTTATATTTGAAAACTTAATTGAGCCCAAGTTGAACATTGCTTGAATAGAAATTTTGTCATTAGAAATGTTTCGTAAAATGATAATTTCTGTCAATAAACCGTCCAATTGTAATAAATAAAAATACCAAAACAAAGATTCTGTACTTAATGAAAATAATAATAATATTTCTAATATATAACAATTCTATGCTTAGTGAAAATATCTCAATATAAAAGGAACAAACAATTATATATTATCCGTAATCACTATTTAAGTAAGGTCTTTTTTCCGTAATGGCACACATAATTTAAAGCTCTGCATTTTATGTAATAGGGGTTTTTTTGAATAAAAAAATAGTTTCTAAAATATCTAAAAAATACTTAGAAAATAACAAAAATTGTGTGTTTTTTCAATGCGTGCAATTATGAGCAAACTCTTTTAATCTCTTTTCAACCCTGCAGTAGCTTTCCACCAACTCATGGAATGGTACTTCTTTTTTAAGTTAATTTTACCGGGATATTTTTACAACAGAAATAATAAACACGACTTAACTACCATTTAACCAAAGTTACGAAAAAATGTAATTATCATTCTTAGAATCTCTCGATTTATGTAATTAAATGGAAAACAAAATACTTTGTAAAATATCAACGCATGCGCAGTACAGCTTAGCAACAAAACATGTTTCACAGTCCTTTGTGTCGGACTCGAGACCACGACATCACGTTACGTGTACAAAGACATCCTGACCAACGTCAAAGTCACGATTTTGAATTAATACTAAATTAAAGAGATCAAATTGAGTTGACGGAACTAACAACGGACGGACCTAGGACACTAGACACTGAGTTAGTGTCAATGCCAGTGTTGGGGCTACTGGCCGAGATGGAGTGAATGGACTTAAAATATGGCGGCAGTCGTCTAGTGTTACTAGGAGAGCGTTGCTCTGCAATGATGAAGGGAAATTTGTGTCTCGACTGTAATGCAGTTAAGACGCGTCTGTAGGTGGGTCTAAATAATTGCGTTTATGACTTATCTATATATATAAATGCGAAATACCACTCACTCACTCATCACGATTTCTCAAAAACTACCGAACAGATTGGAATGAAATTTGGTATGTAGCTTCCTCTAAGGCGATAGACGCTCGCTAAGAAAGGGTTTAACAAAAATTCGAAATTTTAGGGGGGATTTGGGGGGGATCAAAGTTATTAAATCACGATTTCTTCAAAACTACCGAACGGATTGGGATGAAATTTGGTATGTAGCTTCCTCAAGGGCCATAAGTGTTCACTAAAAAAGGGTTTTTAAAAATTGGAAATTTTAGAGGGGTTTGGGGGTAAAAATGACTAAATCACGATTTCTCAAAACTTATTGAACAGATTTAAATGAAATTTGGTATGTAGCTTCGTCTAGGGCCATAGGCACTCGGTAAGAAAGGGTTTAAAAAAATTCGAAATTTTATTGGGGGGTTGTTGGGATCGAAGTTATTAAATCACGATTTCTTCAAAACTACCGAAGGATTGGAATGCAATTTGGTATGTAGCTTCCTCTAGGGCCATAGGTGCTCACTAAGAAAGGGTATGAAAAATTTCGAAATTTTAAGAGGGGTTTGGGGAGATTAAAGTTACTAAAATCATAATTTCAGATCTTTTATTATTATGAAATAGTGCTTTTATTATATAAAATCTATATATATATATATAAGCCAAATACCACTCACTGACTGAACACTTAAAAAGAATACAATTACGTTAAAATTACTGAAAATACCAACCACCACGGGCAACGCCGTACGGGTCAGCTAGTACTCGTATATAAAACCAATATACAGAAAACAGACTACCCGTGCTGTGGGTGTAACAAGTTTAGTTACTTGGTTTCAGCAGAAATCTCACTATTACCAACCTGCAGAACCTAAGACATTAAAAAAAAAATACCGTCACCCCAGAAGGCATTTAGGTGATGGAGTTCTATAAGGATTTAATGTAAAAATAATTCGATCACGCAGCTGAACCGCTGGCGTGAATTGACCGAATTTCCAAATTAAGATTATGTTTTAAGGTTTCTACCAACTATTTAAAGATAATTGATCTCCTCACGGAGGCGCTCAATAGCTGCTTGCACCTGAGACTCCAGCACCAGATCAAGCGCTGCTTGCGCGGCGGAAAACTTGCTTTGCGATTTTACATCCCGGATGTCAGAAGCTCCCACCATGTTAAAATTACCCAAGTGGACCGGGTATTTTACGTTTTGATAGAATTTGGGCAGAAGATCATAGGGTCGTGTAAAAAACAAAATGTGCAGAATTATCTCCTGTATTTAATGTTTTAGATAAAACGCTATAAAAAGTTTCATTCTAGCAAGAAAAATTTCAAAAACTATTTGACTTCCTGTCAAAAAAAAACGTACTTCCGGTTGTTGGATAACAAACTCGTCCGAGAGACTTATACAACCAATTTGTGAACCAAATTTGGGGCAAATCGGACGTAAAATGAGATTTTTAGAGTGCGAACACATATACAGTAATACAAAGTTTTTAATGACAATCCAAAACATGTTCTGGGGTCCATGATCGGTGCTCTTTGACCACTCCCGACCTTTGGTTGAAAGTTAGATTCATTTTAAAAAAAATTTAATGTACAATTGTGAAAAAATTGACTTACCTAGTCCCGTTTTAGTTTGGCATCCTAAAATACAAAACTTTTGTTTTTTTTATTATTTTTACTTTTTCCACCCTATACGTAGTATATATGGAGAAAGTATTATTTTCGTCCAAATTTTCGAATTTGAAATTTTAGTGGTATTATCTGTTTTGGTGCTCCCTGAACCCCCAAAAAATGTTTAGTGGCATTATCTGTGTTGGTGCTCCCTGAACCCAAAAATATTTTTAGTGGAATTATTTGTTTTGGTGCTCCCTGAACCCAAAAAAAGTGTTTTTTTGGTGATGTCTATCTGTGTGTCTGTGTGTCTGTAAGGATGTGTACAGAGCTGGAGACCATACCAACGGTCCGATTTTGATCAAATTTGGTATGTAGGTGTAAATCTGGAATATCTCTAGGCGTTTTTTTTTCAAATTTTTTATTTTTAAGGTGTTTTCCCCCCCCCCCCCAATAATGGCCAAAAAACGAGAAAAATAAAAATTTCTCAAAAACGGCTCTAACGGTTTTGATAAAATTTGGCTTATTTGTAGCCCTTAATATACCCTACCATATGCAAAAAACCGCATCTTTCTAAAAATTCTTATTTAGGTAATAATACTAACTGACGTTTGGGGGTTTTTGGCCAAAAAGGGGTTTGTTTCTCAATATTTTCAAAACCTTTTCTCGTGCATCTATACAGGCATAATTGACATGTTTGGTGCAAATTTGTTCGAAATCGATCGAATAGTTTAAATAATAATAATAATAATAATATATGGATGTGTGTTACATACATCTAATATTTTCCATAGTAACATTTTCCTACTTTTGCAATTAATTCTAAATAACCACCTCCAATGCTATGCTTGGGAATTTATAAAGTTTCAACTGGGAGAAAGTATGTGGCAGTTATCTGGTACCGTTTGTTTACAGTTGTTTTAAAACGGGTTTACAAAGATAAACTTTAAAAAACATTGCTAATGGTACTCCTTTTCGAATAATAGTCAATTTTAAGGGTTTCCAAAGTACAACAAAATAATTTCGGAAAAGTGAAAAAGCCCAATGTAATTCAATTTCAAAATGGATTTTTGAAAAACACTTTTACATTTGGTTTGAACCCCTTTTTTGCAAAACAAAATCGAAGTTTGCGGAGAAAATAAATAACTTACATAAATTGTTATATTATAACGAGATAATGCATTATAATCAATGAATAATCATTATTTGAAGGTTTAAAATAAGTGATCTTGATTTGATTTTTTTTTTATCTTCATTGTATTAGTAAAACTTTACTACATTTGTTCACACATTTTGCAGACTATATGTTAAAACACATATTGATCAATAGTGGATAATACCACAAAATGCCAACCGTGCATTACTGCTTCCAAGTCCCTGAGGATAAATAAATTGGCCGCTAACAATGCATCGGTCACGCGGCTTGGGGATTATCCCGGCGACAAAGTCTTTATCTTTGAAATGTCAAAATGTAGACAATAAATTCCAGTACAGGCGTCTCATCCCACGGGAGACAGTATGGTTCGGGGTTTTATAAATATTTGAATTTGATTTCTGCCATATTTTAAAACAGCAATCAAACATAATGTGACAAGTATTTTCTTCTGCAATGTTTGATTTTTATTCTCACTGCATTCAGGTTTGGAGATTATTTCCCTTGACGTTTCACTGTCAATAAAATGTAATTTGACGTATTAAGATAGTTAGTATCATTTAAGGATAAATATGATATGTAACTCTTCAACCTAGAGATTTTTATTAACTTTTTGTTAGTAAGGGATTTTTTGTCAATAAGAAATAGTCAGTCCAACTTATAAATTTTAATCCTGTCCCATATGAAACTATTTACAAAACCTTCTGCTAGGGAATGCCTGTCTGTTTTCTTACAATAACAGTTTTTTTCTCATCTCTTCACTTGTTTTCAACTGAAACCCCAATATTTCGTAGCTAAAAATTATTAGAATATTCTTTTTACATCCCAGTGTGAGATTAAAATGATTTGTTAAATATTTCTCTACCTTTAATACAAGTCAAAAAATTAATAATTTCTATACTTTTTACGTCAATACTTTTTATTGTGTATTTTGTCTCTGTAAAATTTTTTTTTAACTATTCGGCGTACATAGTTGACCTTGGTTTTATTTAAAAAAAAATGAAATCCTGTTGTTTACACTATTCATATAATTTGTATTCATAAAATATCAAAGAATCTACTAAAAACTGTTTGTCTGGAATGTTTTGTTATAATTTGTCAAATAGTCATTTTCGAACCTTCTTCTGGGGTATATTGATAATCAGGATGGTATTCTCTATAAGATATGTCTTGGCTATTAAAACAAAAACTATGTCTACTTTCTGTGAGGCTGAAACCAAGAGTTTTCAAATGAAAAGTGAAATATTTTTCTACAACAATATTGTGCCTGCAACTACTCACAGTATATAAAACTTGTGACTGTTAAAACAATAAACTATCCAGTTTTACGGCCCTAATTCCAACACTCTACCGCGTACATAAAGCTCTATCTCGGACTTGTAGCGTGAACACATTAGCGTATTTCCATAAGCCCACGTAGCCTAGACTGGGTCGATAAATAACCAGACAGACACTTGGCCTATATTGGCACCTGCAGGCGCAAACACCGACTACACTGTGGGATAGTTTACATGTTCTGTAAAATGAACTACGTCTTTACGATCTCCATTGCTTTAGACTGTACAAAGTATATACATCGTTATAAGTAGTATAGTAGTCGTTTGAAGTTATGTTACGTGTTCGTAAAATGAGACTAATGAACTGAATGTAAGAAAATTCGTTATAAAACGCATAAGCAATTTTATTTTAACCTATAACAGCAAATAAATAATTACTTTGTTAATAAATTTGACCAAATACAAGTTTTAGAGTTTAGCGCAGAAAATAAAAATGTATTATAATGCATTTTTATTAGTAAATATTACACTGAAAAAACTCTAACCGTACTGCAAAGTTAAAATTAATGTTAACAGTTTTTCTGTCATGGTGACATTTATAATGTCATGGTTACTTTAGAGCTTGAAATATTTGCATTGCTGTAAGGTTTTTTTAATGTTGAGTTTTACTGTAAACTCTAATGTAGTAAAATGTCATAGTTAATTTAATATACGTAAAGGCGATGATTGCAGTCACTAAATTAGTTAATGTAACTATAAGGTAAATCTAACGTAATATACATCTAAAAAACGGAATGAAAACAATACCTTAATATGTTCACAATGTTAGCTTACTTACAAGGCATAAAGGCGGTTATTTATGCACTGAACTGGGTTACATCCGCTGTACATCCTTTAGATGGTAGGTAGCCTTTTCCTGTTTTAGAGTTACCCTGTCCACAATTACAGTTTCTCACGTTTTTACGAAATTTGAATTAAGTTTCTCTTCAGTACTCGGTAGACTAACAAGTAACAACAAAGACCACACCAAACAGCTATAACTAAAGTACTTCGTTGTCGATCTTCTTGTTTTTTCAACATACATGGATGATGATGTAGAATCTTTGTTGACGTCATGGGGATTTCAAAATTGTATTACAATTTTTAAAGGTAAGTTCAGGTATATACATAAGTTAATACAGCATTATAAATAGATGCAGTAATTTTAAAAACTACCATAATAAATACGATATATATTCAATGTTAAAACTTCATTACAGGTTATGGGAGGTTGCCTGACGTTATACATAACTTTGTCATACTTTTTTAAGATATATAACTAATCTATTTTCTATATATTTTAAATTATCGTTTTAATAATCATTCTGGTAAATATTTAAAATTCATTTTAGTAATCTATTTACACATAATTAGTTTATTATCAAATAATATACTTTCATTGCAGAAAATGAAATAAATATACTTGCCCTTTCCAATATATGGAGGAAATCCATGTAAAGGAACTCATTTTTTAGTACCTAACTTCCATTTAACTGATTTAACATTACTACATACAACTACACACAATTCATTCATATTATATCTTTTCAAGTAAAAATAAAATATAAGGCTTAAAGAAAGAAAATTAACAACCTAGCATAATTGGTACGTAAGGTATTTCGCTAAAATATTTGTTAATAACAACTACATCTTACAACAAATTAAGGATTTGTTAAAAAAAATATTTTAAAAGATTCAGTTTGGTTGTTTAGCTGTTTAAAAATGTGTGAATGAATTTTTAATATGTAGGAGTGGTTTTTAAGAAGTACTTTTCCATTAAAGCCTCAGTTAGACTGTCAATGGCATCAGTCAATTAACATGAATTGTTTTAGGAATTTTTACATTTGAAATGACAGAGCCTTATTTTATTATTTTGTAAATATTTTTATGTTCTCCAAAAACCTAACAATAGCATATACAAATATTTGGATAATGAATTTTGATTACTTTTATCAGAACTAATTATTCTGATATTTGAAATAATTTATGTATTTAAAATAATTTACGATGTTTACGAGTACTGATCAACCCTTGTTAACGAATTATTAAAACTAAGAATGTTTTTTATTAACGAAAAAGTTACTTCAAACTAGCTTAACTACTACTCAAGATAGTAAATATCCATCTTCAGTGGGAAATGTCGCAGTAATTAATTAAACTAAAAGTGATGAACTCATTATCAAATACGGTAACTTTAAACATAGAATTTAGGATAACATTTTAAAAAGTTGTAATTTAAAGCTTGAATTCTTTATTTTAAGATACAGTAAAAATGTTATGTCCTTAACTATGTAAATAACTACATACATTAATAACTATGTATATTATATAATATATTTTATAGTTGTCTTACACTTAATTTTTACTTTTTCCAGAACTCTTATTATAGCTCCTCTAACTGAAGGACCTCGACAGTTAGTATGCAGAGGAAAGCTTGTCGACAAATTTCGAAAAAAAATATCGGAGTTAAGAAAAGCTGTTTCTGTTGTGACAAAAATAACTATTGTTACAATAAACATACTATATAGTAATTACAATCTTAACTAGTGTTATAACTGTATTAGTATGAAGTTCACCACTACATCGACTAACCTTGCAAGGATGTTAGTTATACTGAAACACACAGAGCAATTACTCTTATGATTACAATAACTAATATGAGTGTAATATTTTGTAGATGTATTGCCTAATTTTATTATTTTTGTGACAATAACAACTAACTTACCAGTAAAGGAACACTACAATATTAAACACTCTACCTAATGTTATAACTACATTAATTTATATTCACTACTACATTAACTAGCCTTGCGACATAGTTAGTAGTGCCTTAATGTCATAGAAACATTATGCTTACTGTTGAACTTACATTTGCTGCTAAGTTAATAACATTGCTATAATATCAAGAGATCAACAGTAGCTTACTTTAACAGTAAAGCTAACTACACCCTGCTGACACGTAAACAAATATTTCTTTTGCCGCAACATTAATTGTGTTGCTGCAAGGATAGAGTTTTTTCAGTGTACCAAATGTCATTTATATTTTGAAATTCCTGTCATTCACGCAAAACTGTGGCTATACTACGCATGCGTCAGGGTCCAAGAAATCACTACCCCTACCACATTACCCCGATCCAAAAGCCTCTGAACTTATCGATCGTCGTTTCCGTGAAAATATGAGAGGATACAATAATCTGTTTACATTTACTTTGTTTATTTCAATTTCATCGAATAAAGATTAGTTTTTAGTTCTTTTTACGTTTCTTAATAAATTCTTATGTAGTATAATTATTATTTAGTTCTGTGGAGAATAAAAATAAATTAATACATTTTTTTGAGTCTGTGGGGAATGATGAACGAAGCTAGCTAAGGGGGGGGGGGGGGGGGCCTTCAAATTTTTACAATAATTTTGTTGGTGCATTAGCTTTGTCTTGAAAAGCACTATAAGTTGATGTGTCACATGACGTATTCCTTTATTACATTCTGAATGTGTATAAAAGTAGCACAGTTTTGGAGGTCAGGTATTTAAAAAAAAGTCGAATGTTTCACTCAGGTAAGTCTAGCGAACATTTTATAAACTTTCTGGTGTTGTTATGTAATATATTTTATTGACCTTTTTAAGTTGCGTATAAGAAAATATCGATTTTATGTATTTTTTATCTCAAAAACAATTTGTTATTCCATTTCGGTTACGGTCATCCAAAAACTATTTGGCTAGCGCTATTAATTGTGCCATTTTTGTACCCTTTAATTTTACATTTCGCAAGACGTGAGATCTCATTAAACAGTTTTGGAGTAAGATCAACCAATTTTCAGAAAAGGTAAAATTTTCAAAATATAAAATAAACTTTAGGTGAACCAGTTGAAAGTTCCCAAATCAAAGTGGGAGAAAAGGCTTTATTAACACTCTGCATTAGGCCTAACTACAAATTCTTTACCGCAAAATAAAAAACTGCCAAGTGAGAAAAAAGCTAACAACTCATTAGCACACCTCGGTCGCTAACGCTATTTCCACGGTAAGGTAAAAACTGTTATTGTAAGAAAACCATAATAGATAGACATTCCGTAGCAGAAGTTTTTGTTTTTATTTCATATTGGACAGGATTACTAAACAAGATTAACACCAATTGGCTAATCTTTTTGTTATCAACATATGTTTTTACTAATAAAAGTAAATCTAACAACTCTTCGTAGGTAGTTAAATAATGATAAATTTATAGCAATGAAACCGTGATTATTCTAACTCAATACGTTACAATACATTCTATTTACAGTCAAATGTCAAGGGAAATAATCTCCAAACCTGAATGCGGTGAAAATAAAAGATATACACTTCAGAACAAAATACTTGTCACATTATGTTTGATTGCTGTTTTGCAATATGGCAGGAATTAAATTAAAATATTTGTAAAACCCGAACCATACTGTCTCCCGTGGGATGAGACGACAGTGCTGGAATTTATTGTCAACATTTTGACATTTCAAAGATAAAGACTCTGTCGTCGGGATAATCCCCAAGCCGCGTGCCCGATGCATTGTTAGCGGCCAATTTATTTATCCTAAGGGAGTTGGAAGCGGTAATGCACGGTTGACATTTTGTGGTATTATCCTCTGTTGATCAAATGTGTTTTTATAGACTGGGTGAGAGGGAGAAACTTTCAGGACGTGTTCTACTAGTGATTTTTTTTGTATATTATGGACAACTACCACGACAAACATTTTTTAGTTTGTAGCCAATAGTACGGTTTTTTTAAGTTAATTTAGCGGTTTTCGAAATATTTTACAATTATAATTTTAAACGGCCGCCATTTTCAAAATATATGAAACAAAGTCTTGGTTTTTATTCATTGGTAAAAGATGGCATGCCAAATATGCATCTAAAATTTGCGATCAATATATTTCCAACATCCAAAGATATTAAGTATTTTGTAAAAAGAGAAAATGGTGGATGACTGGAAAAATAGTCATTTCCGAACCTCGGCCTATGTTTGAATTAAATTTATTTATTATATAAACAATTTATTTTCACTAGTAGCACCCTTCTTGAAAGTTTACCCGTTTCTTCCTGAATCGCCCTATATATATAGTCTACAAAATGTGTCAACAATATTAATATAGTAAAGTTTTATTATTATAATCGTATTGTTATGAAGATTAAGAAAACAAAAAGAAACAAATCCAGATCATTATTTATTTCAAACCTTCAACTAATGATTATTTACTGATTATAAAGCATTATTTTGTTATAATATAACAACTTATGTAAGTTTAGTTATCTCTCCATAAACCTCGAATTTTTTCAATAAAGGTTACTTTTAAAATAATGTAACTTTCTACTTGTGTTTACTGTTAAAACATCTTGAAAAACAAAACCCATAGCACAAAATACGCTTTCTGAAGAACCAGAGTTTGAAAAAGAAAAATACTCCTCTTAAGTTATTTAGGTCAGGAATAATGGAAATCTTCCTGAAAACAAGTGAAAAAAGTGAACCATTTGCTCTGTGTACAGGCATAGATCATGGATAATAAAATAGATCATGCATGCATACGAGTGCTGTGTGCTGAAAAAAAGGTTGTCGGGAAAATAGTGCATGATCGCGCCGCGAGGTAGCGCTAGGTAGAAAATCATTGGTAGCATTGGTGTTTCACACAGCTTCCGTCGTTTCCCCAATAAGATAGCGCCACTATCGTCGAATTTCCAGTGGAACGAAATATTGCATTGGATCGGAGTTCTATTAGGTTATCCAAATACAATGCTATTAGTCTTACCGCATAGTTTGCCTCGTACATTGCCTGTTAAAGCTCTACTTCAGTTCTTCTAAGCAAGTCCTGCGTTGAACATAAATATATTAAAAAGTTATCACTATTAATGAAAACCTTACTCTTCATTTTTTTGGAGTAAGGCACTAAAGCTATTCATATTCACAATCAGAGTGTTCTCATCTGGCTAAAGATACGTACAAGAAATATTAGTTAAGTTAAATATTTAGGAAAGCCTGTGAACATCAGTAGGCAGTTTATCTATAGCTTTAGGATACGTAAAAATAAAGCTTTGTTTTAGAATATGAAACTAAAAATACATATCACTAGGTTTTAAAATTAATATAAATCTTTATATCATCAATGTATTCATTTATACAAATTTAAAGAAGAGGTACCCATTCGTACACTTCGGAAACATTCGCACATCTTCGTATAACACATAAACATTATTCTATTATTAATTTATTAATAATTATAATATTAATTACTTCTAAATCATTTGATATATCAATATGAAATACAAAACAGTTGAAAGATAAAATTGTTATATCTATTTTGATACATAATAATGTTTATAAATAAAAAATTACAGATAGGCCTACAGTTTTAAAATCCTTATACAAAGCTGCTTTGTTGAATAGGTTCATCTTACTAATTTTGTACGAGTAGATTTTAGTTAAATCAACTTTTTTAGAAATGGAGAAATCAAGGTAACTCCTGACTAATGCATATCGTATATCAAAAGCACTCAGCAGAGCAGGATGAATATACTAGTTCTCCAGGACAATTAAGCTAAAAAGATAATTGTATGAAAACCGTAATTTATTTGTAGACCTTTTCATTTGTCAACTTTGCTTCTCCATATTGTTTTGATTTGTATTTAACGGTTTAACGGTAAGGAATATATTTTCCATAGGAAAGATGAGCTATTGTAGTGACTCTGGTGAGACCGCAGGTCGGGCGTAGTCAATGAGCACCGATCATGTTCCCCAAAACCCCTTTTTAGGGTGCCATTAAAATGTTTATATGTGTTCGCACTCTTACGGCCGCAGTTTACGTCCGATTTGGTCCAAATTTGGTACATACGTAGATTTTTTAAAGTAGTTCGTTGGCCAATATATCTAACAACTGGAAACACTTTTTTTGACTGGAAATACACGTTTTTTGTACTAGAATGGAACCTTTTTTGGGCTTCATCTAAAACAATTAATTATAGGAGAATATTCTTCAAATTTTGTTTTTTTACACGACCTTATGGCGTGACTGTTTTTTACAAAATCGATCAGAACTTCAAATATCATAAAAGCACCCGGTTCAAATCCACGTATTTCAAATCGTAAAGCGAGTGCTGCGGTGAGCCGGGGCCAAGATGAAAACAAATTCCACTAATATATTTCGTACACAGGGGCAGCTATTTAGGCCCTTTATGAGAAGACGAATTTCCCATATAGTTGGTTGAAACCATAAAACAAAACAACAAATATTTTTTTTAATTCGTTCAACTCACGTCAGCGGTTTAGCTGCGTGGCACAAAAATATTAAATTTTTAAATTTTGGCTCACAAAAAAACGAACTATGCAACACAGCCTATGTTAACTGGTCGGCAGAGCTTAACATATTAGTAAAAATTTTATAAAAATCAGAAAAGCATATTTTCAATAACTAGTATACAGTAAATAGGTTAGTTTATTTGTGGTGTTGACGTAAATCAAATCACAATGTAAAATACAAATACTCAAAATCCTTCGTGTTAATTCTATTGTATAGATAAGTCGACAAGTAAATGAATTATTTTGTCAGATTAGCTTTAAACATGTATTTTATTTATTAGTTTATATTAGTATGGGTTTATTACCATATCGAGGCTTTCCTGCACCTCATACATATTGGATTGATTTCCCATAAACGAATTTATACTTAAATACGTCTGTCAACAATTTCCCCTAGACGTTTCATTTAAAAAAAACCATTAACACGGTCGCTGCTAAGGACGCACATGTAAGCTTGACACTGAACACTATGAGAAGCGACCAACCCACAGTGCATTGCGTGCTTCGCACGCCAACCCCCGTATTGGGAGTATTTTCAATACGCAATGCATTGCGTGCTTTGCATGCCAATCCCCTTGTTGGGAGTATTTTCAATACACAATTAATTACGTAATGCACAGAACATTGCGTGCTTCGCACACCAATTTTAAGCCTATGTGCTATGGACGCACATGTGCGTCCGCTTTAAAATATTAGTGATTATTACGTAAAAAATTTCAAAAATTAAAAAAATAAAGTAATTTCTACTCATTTAGGCTATAATAAAAAAAAAATAAATGGTCAGCTCCTAGTATAGGAAATACGAAATTTGCGTAGCAGTGAACGTGTTAAATGTAGGCCTACCAATTTTATTTTGAAAATTATTTTCACATGTAACTATTGTAACAAATAAAAAGAGTCATTTAAAAAAGAAAAACTTTGTTTAACTACGTCCAACATTTTGAGTTAAGACACTGTTAAATATGTCCAAGTTCAGCATTAGTTTAGTGAAGATTCAATTATGTAACACCAGAGCCTTCACAGAAAATATTGTATTGAGGTTAAAAAGACAGAGGCTGAAATAAAATGATACAACATTGATAATAAACTAAGAAGCTTAGCGACACGTACTCTGCAGCTTTGTATAATTAAACTGCTTAATCCAGATGTAATTAAAGTTGGCATTGTTACTTTGTAATTAAATTTATATTACCTTCCTATTCTAGGTTAAGCGGTATTAAAATGTCATATCATATTAAGCAGTTGGTACACATAGAACCCAATACCGGATCTAATCTGAATGTTAATCCATGTTGTATGTGTCCACGTATATGTGTAACGACCATAGTATCGTCTGAAGTCGTCGCGGTCAGCCGGGACAGTTACAGTAACCACGAGTGTACTTAATTGGTCACATCTAAGCTATTTACCAATCACGCTAATTATTATCCAGCGTGTATGTAGCAACTGGCATTCAGTGGAGTGAGGGTATTGTGGGAATTATAAAATGGCAGTTGATGGAGCATAAAGTTTGAAATTTTGTTTGTTGGTGTTATGGGTAGTGTAAGAATAAAAGAGAAGCCAGAGAAAGTGCTGGATGTAACGGCCTGATATCCATAGGGATGAGGATAAAAAAGGGTAAAATAAGTATTCATTGATTAGCTTTAGAACTATTTACATTAATCAACATACCGTAATTGTAGGGCTGAGAAGCAAATGGGTATAAGTGAGTTTAAAGTTAAACTGTTACAATAAAATTCAGGTAAAACCATGATCACATTTTTTTTCGCCACTAGATCTCAGCACATGATATACTTACAGTTACATTCCTTGGCCACAAACATTTTAAAGTGTTAAGGAGCCAGTTTCTGCACTTAACTCCATTATTTAAAAAGTGTCACTAGTACCCCTTGGCTTCTCAGGCCTTTAATTTAAGTCAATAGCAGTCATTGTTTCTGGAGTAATGGCTGCATGTTTCATCACAATGAAGTTTGTATACGCCTCCCTCCAATGGTGGATTTTGATGATTGTGAAAAACAATGCATTGGTCAGACAGGTAGATCTTTTTAACACTAGCTTTTTAATACTCAACAGCAGAAATATATAAATTCAATCCATTCGTCATACGCAGAACCTTTAATGGACAGCCGCCACAATTACACTAATTTGCCGAAAAACTTGACCATATTGCACAAACTAAGAAAAGGGCACAAAATTAACATAATGGAAGAATTGGAAATCTATAAGCATCAAAAACGTAATCCTTCACAAATTTTAAACGGGAATATTAGACGTCTCAACCAAGCGAAGGATCAAACACTCGATAATAGGCGCCATTCTGTAAAAGAAATTGACCAATAACAGACAAGGAAAAGGATTCCATGATCGAAGACTACCTAGCAGTTGAAGACTACCCAACCTAACCTAATCTCTTTAATGTCATGCCGGGTTTGTGTCACAGACGAGTTTGACGATGGCAGGGATTGGCTCCTCCCACTGCGATATGGACTATCGAGTGTTTGCAACATCTGCAAAATGGACTATCGAGTGTTTGAAGGCACCCCTTTTAAACGAAAATTTAAATTTCACATCCAACTTTATATACGACTTAATATTTGAATTTCAGAATAAGCCAAATATACAAATCAGATAAGGAATACTTGAGGCAGCAGTCTCCCAGTACAACTCAGCAAGTGAACATGTGGCCTAAGTATTGGGAACAAAAACATTTTTAAACAGTTGACAAGTGCCGTCAGCACAATTATTGTATATATGTTTGTGATGTATTTGTGAACAATGGACTAGTGTTAGTGTTATTGGCTGGTCTGATGATGCTGCCTGTTGCAGCAAAACATATAGCCAGATACAAGAATTATTATTGACTTAAATTAAGGCTTGTTGGTAAAACAAGGGTGTTTATTGCAGGACATGTTACAGCAAAACACTGAAAATGTGGAAAAAGAAGCCAGAAGGATAGGACGGAAGATAAACAAGGTCAAAACAAAATGCACAAAAATAAATTACGTTAGCAGACGGTCAATCAAGGGTGTTACTATGTTTATCGATGAACAGTCGGTAAAGCTTATGGAGCTTGTAAACACATGGATTAAGAATTGTAGATTGAACAATTTGTAAAAAAATCAGTGCAATTTGAGTTTGATTTGCGAGCAAAATGTGCTGTATAGAACGTATTTACCATCTTATATTTTACTTCAATGCATTTAAATGACAGGCATATATACGACTTCGATCCACCCATAGTCTTCTTATGTATGAGGTCTGTCACAAGCCCTAGTTTTTTCACACATTTCGTTCTATAGACTACAGGCAATCATGTTATTTTTTATTTTTAGATTTCAATTTTAAGTGAGACAAGATCAAAATGATGATCAAATTTCCCATTAAACCAATATAACCACGGATTTATATTCATGACAGTTTTTACTTCTGCACTGAACCATAACATTTTTCTTGAACATCTCAAAGAACGACTTACTTTATTATACTTAGCGAATTTCCATAGGAAAGATGAGCTATGTAGTGACCCTTATGGCGAGACCTAAGAACGGGAGTAGTTAATGAGCACCGATCATGGTCCCTAGAACACGTTTTGGGTTGTCGTTAAAATTTGTATCTTCTGTAAAAAGCCAAATCCACTGACACAGTGATCACGATTTCTCAAAAACTACTGAACGGATTGGAACGAAATTTGGTATGTAGCTTCCTCTAGGACTATAGGTGCTCACTAAGAAAGTTTTTCAAAAAATTCGAAATTTTAGGGGGGTTTAGGGGGGGGGGTCAAAGTTACTAAATCACGATTTCTCTAAAACTACTGAACGGATTGGAATGAAATTTGGTATGTAGCTCCTCTAGGTCCGTAGGTGCCGTCTAAGAATGCTATTAAAAATATTCGAAATTTTAAGGGGGTTTGGGGTTCAAAATAACTAAATCACGATTTCTCCAAAACTACCGAACGGATTGGAATGCAATTTGGTATGTAGCTTACTCTAGCGCCATAAGTGCTCGCTAAGAAAGGTTTTAAAAAAATTCGAAATTTTAGGGAGGTTTGGGGGTTCAAAGTTACTAAAAAAACGACCGGATGAAAAAAACGGATTAGAATGAAATTTAGTATATAGCTTCCACTAGGACCCTAGGTGCTCGCTAAGAAAGGTTTTTAAAAAATTCAAAATTTTGGGGGGCTTTGGGGGGGGGGGTCGAAGTTACTAAACAAAACATCGAACGGATTGGAATTAAATTTGGTATGTAGCTTCCTCTAGGGCCCTAGGTGCTGCCTAAAAATGGGTTTTAAAAAATTCGAAATTTAGGGGGTTTGGGGAGAGGGTCAAAGTTATTAAAAAAAACCACCGAACGGATTGGAATTAAATTTGGTATGTAGCTTCCTCTAGAGCCCTTAGGTGCTCGCTAAGAAAGAGTTTTAAAAAATCGAAATTTTAGGGGAGGTTTTGGGGGAGGGGGTCAAAGTTACTAAAAATCCCCATAAGAAATACGTAGTGTAGCCTAATATATTTATTGATATATTCTTTGTTGTCAATACACATTTAACTTTGATTTGTCTATCCGTGCAAAGCCGGATCGGGCCAGTTAGTATATATATGTAGGAAGGATATATGTGATCGCACTCTAACGGCCGTATTTTAAGTACGATTTTGTACAAATTTTATACATTCCTTGGTTGTCTACGTCGGCGAAGAGTTTGTTAACCAAAAATCCAACAACCGCAAGCACGATTTTTGACAGGATGTAACTATTTACCTTTTTAGGGTTTCATCTAATGAAACTAAATGTAGGATATTATTATGCATATTTTGCTTTTTTACACGACCTTAGCTCGTTTAGTTCTCCCAAAATCGATCAAAACGTAAAATACCATAAAAGTACTCAGTTCAAATCCAAGTCGGGTATTTTACCGTGGGGCATCTTCTGATCCGAGGCCTAAGTTCGAGTTTGTACTGTGCGAGCAAACTGAAGCAGTCCATAACGCGAAGCCGCAAGGTCGCGTGAGCCGAAGCGGAGGCTTAGGTGAAAACAAGTTCTACTAATATATTTCGTGCACAGAGGCTGCTGTTCAGCGCCGTCGGGAGTAGACCAATTTCCCAAATAGTTGTTTGAAACCCTGAAACATTTAAATTTAATTTGGAAAATTCTCTTAACTTACGTCAGTGGTTCAGCTGCTTAATCGAATTATTTTAACAACATAATTTTAGGTTAGGCCTAAACTGAACCAACACTCGTTTCTTTAATGCATTTACATTTATTACCATATCAACCAAGTTAGCAAATTTAGACATAAAAAAGTTTAGAAAGCGCTATGTCTATTTGGTGAAGTATCACCAATTACACTAATTTAACACAACTTACAAAAATTAGGAATTGCAATGTACATTTCATCGGTAGCGTAACGTGACAGCTATTGCATCCATACAGCGATTAGGTTTAAGCCTTTGAATTTGCCACTGCCTATTTTATTGCTTCTTCTATTACGATCAGCTGTTACATTGAACTTGTGGTTTATACTAGCACGTGTGTAAAACAACGAAGAAGAAGAAATCGTCGACGATATTCAAACTGCCTTAATTTAAGACGCGCGTTGCGAGTTCGTTTATTTTACCTCATCCAAAAAGTGCTCGGTGCTTGTAAAGAAGATTTAACCTCAAAAATAAAGGGAATATATGGATTTGTGTAAACTTGCTGGGGGTATCATAAAAATATTGTTACAAAATTTGAAAAAAATATGTTGTTGTCGGGGGTATTTTCAATACAGAGTGCATTGCATGCTTCGCACGCCAACCCCCGTATTGGGAGTATTTTGAATAGACAATGCATTGTGTGCTTCGTACGCCAACCAACGTATTGGGAGTATTTTCAATTCACAGTGCATTGCAGCTCATGCTTGAACTCTTGTATACAATAAAATAAGTGTATGTACAATCAAACAGCACATAACATTTGAAACATATTATTTTAGTGATAATCTCTTTAAAGAAAAATACCCGACTATAATTAATAATATACATATATTACTTTCGCTGGGAGCTAGGGGTGGCCGTGGCCTCTGCCCATAGGTATGGACGCATGATCGAATTGTTACTGCTGGTTAATAGTTGGTTATTACTCTATGTTGAGTACATAGAGTGTTTCGGCGGTTATGGTACTGTATTAATATAATTTTGGTAAAATTACAGCACTTTTATCAGGTTTATTTGGTGTAAGACTATGTCTCAGAACAATTATGATAACATAATTTACTATCAGAAAGTTAACATCAAACTTAAGAAGTACAATATACCTACAATTTCTAATGGTTGAAAAACCGACCGAGTTTATAAATTGCATCCAATGTAAGATACCCGAGGCGGTGTATAATTACCTCGTGCAATGTTTACTTAATAAATATAAGTCAAGTCAGGAAGTGCACCTGCAGGAGCCGAACAAACACAGGAAAAGTGTTGTATAGAGTTGCAACACGTGCGGTTTCCTTTCCCTTCTTCACTTCTTTGTCTTTGCTAATTTTGTTTTGTTTCGAGTGATATTTTAATAAAAGATAAGCCGCTGTAACCTTGCTCGCGGCAGGAAGCTAGCAAATCATATACAAAATACAGGGTGTCCACAAAGTCCGTTTGTTAACGCGATTAGTTTTTATTTCCTTTCAGTGTCAACGTCCGCAAGGACAGGACGTTTGAAAATGTGCCAGAAATGCCAACGTCCAATTGTCGCCGGACGTTAGGAAAAAAATCATAAAAAATCAAAAAATTATTATTATTGTTAATATTAATATTTTATATCAATCTGCTAAGAAAGAATAGTTCTTTTGTTTTACGTATGATATAGTATATAAAATCGATGTACAGATCGATACTAAGAGTGATAATTCAATCGAGTTGGCTGTGCATTGTCAAGTCAGCTGCCTCACAATTATTATTTGCGCATGAGCTTTAGTCTTGATGCATTGTTTGATTTGATTAGTTTCATATTCTGTACGTAGGTTATGTCTGATTGTTTTGGATTTCTGTAAATTGTTTAAATATATGTAATGGATCGATCAAGATCGCCCTTGAGTGAGAAACTTAGTGGAGAAAGAATATCTTGGGAGTATTTTTTTTACAATGAAGTGTTTCAATTCATAATTATTCTTTTACTAATTTGTTATTTTTGTTTGATGTGCTAAATATTTTTGAAATATCAGATTTTTCAAAGTTATTTACTACTTATACTAGAGTTTCCGAAAAAAAAAAACATTACAACGTTCTTATTTCAAAAAAGTAGTGTAACTTTTTTATTTAACAAGATATTGGGCTAAAATTTTGAACACAAGTATAGAACAAAATGTGTCTTAAAGTGATGTGTAAGTTTTCAAGTAATATATTTTTTCTTCTTTGGTTTTCTTCATACAAATTGGAAATTTTATCAACAATTTTTTTTTGAGGCAAGTTACTACTGCTCTATAAAATTTTCTTTTTTTAAATCCTATTGAAGGTGGTTTATAATTTTGTTAATAAAAATTTGACGTAGCCTATAAAAAAAATATTGATTTGCTTTGAAAATTAGGTAGCAGCTAATTTTTTTAAATTCTGTTTATGTCAAATCAAAATTACTTTTTGTTGTGTAGTGGAACAGTAAATTAACGGTTAATGGTAGTGGCGATTTCGATTTCTCCTGTAATGGCCAAAAGTTCATTGTCTTTCATCCAAAACTAATACTCTATAAAATATTAATATTTTTTAAGATTTTGAAAAACAAAAAATTTACATTCTGGGAAAATCCAATACGGCCGCCAAAAAACAGCAACTTTTAACGAGTTAACGAAACTGCGCGACGGAGTGTAGGCATGTGCGTGTTGGGGTAGCGGATCAGTGCGAATGCGCGAGGCCACAGACGTTGACAGATGTTTGAAAAGATCGCTTTCGGAGCGATCCCGCAGATTCGTCTATCGACGTCAGTAGCGTCTGTGGGGCTCTGCGAGGTCGGTGTGAATTGCACCATTTGAAACTATGGAAGCAGATCTTTTGAGAAATGACATAGTGTGACCGCGGTGGGAAAAGTCCTTTACTGTGGGGACAGCTTCACAATATCCCTAATAATTGGTTGATAATCTTGAAACATATAAACTAAATTTTGGGAAATTCGCTCAATTCACGTCAGCGGTTCAGCTTCGCTATCGAATTATTATTATTATTTTCTCTCAATTTCCCACTTTGTGATGATAGTAAGATGCAGAATAAGAATTCAATGACACACAGAAATGAATCTATATAATATATATAAGTGAATAGCAAGATTTAAAAATTCGAAATTCTGAAGAGTTAGTCGGTCTACCGAATAAGAGTAATAGAGGCAAAGAATGAACAATTTACTTTTATTGTTTACAAAATCTTTGTTAAAAAACTAATTTAAACAATTAAAATAAATATTTTTTTCTTTCTGATATGAATTAGTAAGTAAATTGCTTGAAAAGTTTGCTCTTTTTCCAGTATTATAAAATATACTTACCTATTTAAAGCGTAACAATTGAGCTCAAAAGAAAATGTTCAAATAACTTCAAATACAACTTACGAGTATATTTAACAGTAAAGAAATGCTACCTACCTATTTAAAATTCCTAGCTTAGTTGATGAAATGTTTTCAGTTTCCGTACAAATAATCAGCTGTTTACTCCAACTGACATGTAGGCAAAGTCTCTGTGGTATTTCCATTAACAGCTGATTTTATATCTTGAAATAATTTTGACCTCTTATGTTTTACATAAGGGGTTTATATGAATGTACCAAATTCATGCTGGTTTTTTAACCTTCACTGTGACTCCCGTTATATTGTTAACTGAATAATTTTACTTTTATTTACTGTTGTTTTTTGATGTTATGAATGATTAACAAGAGATTTAGTAATTTGTTAGTGGAGGGACAAAGGTGTTGTTGTATATGAACTAAATATTATTACCAAATATATAACTAAATACTTTAAATATATTAAAGAAATAACTTCTTACATTGAACACTGATGTAACTGTTTTTAATCCAAATGTAACAATAAATTACAAACAGCTGATCTTTTAAATGAACTATCCAAAAACCTAGCATAACAGTAATCAATGCCTGGTAAATATATAACAGGTGTTCTCCCCTTGAATGCTGTAACTAACTTTAATACAAGTAATAAGACAAATTAAGTATGAATTTAAACAGAGAAGGGCATGTGTGGGAGTAAATTTGGAGGCGAGCAAGAAATATATAGATTACTAGGGGAAACCAATGCGTTCTCCGCACGCCAACCACGTTGGGACCATCTATACACATAATCATGTTTTGTTTTCTTTATAATAAAAGTGTAGGATTGATAATAACCCCATAGCTAAGACGGTAAATAATGTGAAATGTTCAAATCAAATTATTTCGTACATTTTATAAAAGCAATTATAGTAAAGGTTAAAAGAACCATTAAGGCTCAGGTCTACACTTTAATAAAAACCTAACCTAAAAGTTAAAAATACAAAGTTTGAAATTAGCTATTAATGAAAATATTACAGCGAACAGCTGTTACCTGTTATTTTATTCAATTGGTTGCTGTGGTAATAAATGTTAATACATGTGTTGATGTATCAGTCTAGGCCTAACCTAATAATTTTTTCCGACTATATTTACAAATATTGAAATAGAAAAAAATTTTATCGAAATGAATTATAGCCTACGTTAATCAGGGATAGTGTAGCTTTTTATTAGTAAAAATATTTTTTCAATCGGTTCAGTAGTTCCAGAGATTACCCCCTACATATAAACAAGAAAAACAAACTTTACCTCTCTACAATATTAGTATAGAAAAGTGAGATGGTGAAATGGAGAAAGAAAAAGCGAAATTTAAATAAAGATGCAAAAC
>JAGFPH010004875.1:95104-109329 GCA_018207615.1 Philaenus spumarius | reverse complement strand
GTTTAGTTCAGCCTAATATGTTATCGTTCGAAATATAGAATGCTAGAAAGTATTTTAACAGATCAATTACTTACTCTATGGTCTGGGTAGTTATGAAACTATTTCAATCCACACAAACAGGAAATAAGTATCACTTTTAGAATAAACGTTCAATGTTTTATTTATGCCACAAATAATGTTTTCATCTTAATAACGAAATAAGTTTCAACATTTTATTAATAAACTAAAACAATTTAAGTAACTGTGTAAGCCTAAAAAATAACATAAAAAATACATTCATAGGCATAAAAAAATTAGATTCATAAACATACAAAATAAAATTATATCAATAAACATAAAAACTAACCTTAAAAAACAAAGATTCAGTTATATATACAAGCTTATATTATTGATTTGGTTGAATTGAAAATTAAATATGAAAATGAATAATGATATGTATTGATAATGGAGAATTAAGAGTTAGTAGGGGGTGGGGTGGGTACCGTTATGAGATCACTGACCTTGACGGAAGACAGCGCACCAATAACATAAAATTATCAACTGTAGCCTACCGGCCTACCCTTCAAACAACTCGGCTCAAATACAAAACCTTTGTCTCAAAAGTAACTCAAGTTAATATGTTTTGTAGTTTTTGAGAAATAGTGATGAAAAGTGAGTCAGTGGCAGAGTGGCATTTGGCATTTATCTATATTTCTAACGCTTTTTACGTTTTAATAACCTTAAACGCAAAATATTTTAAAATCCCGTCTTATTGCACATCTAGAGCATAAGGGTAACCACTATGTTAAGGACTTTTTCAACCGCGTAAAAGCAAAATCGCGTAAAGCGGGACCGCGTATGACGTCGGTCACTGCCTGTGTATAAGTGAATATGATATAGAAATAAAGAATTAAGTTTCGTCTTTGCTAATCTTGTTTCTAAATGGTTTTTTGGTTATTTGTAAAAAGTTGATATTATAGACACTTGGATGCTTTTGAAATACGAAAAAAAAATTCTGAGCTCTCGGGGGGGGGGCCATGGCCCCCATGGCCCCCCCTGGAGCCGCCCCTGTTTAGAACACCAGTTAGTTAGTGTAGTTTTTGAAAACACCAGTTTTTATGTTATTACTACAAGACTTCTAACAAAACTGGGCCTATTTTGAATACTGATTTAGGAATACTATATCCTTTGCCCAAAAATTACATATTATTATAAGAAAGTGTAGAGAATAAATCAAAGAATTGAACTGTATACTTGTAAATTATTATTCCGTAAAAGTATTTGACTTAGCTTCACTTGAAATACAAAATGAGATGAAACAAATGAAACCTCGAGGCGATAAAGGGCATACAAAAAACGACCGTAAGACAGCGTGGGAAGTGTTGGTACGTGGGTTGAGATCACTATCAAAACGCTTTAACATCGTTTGTTTTCATTATTTCTAATATTGGAATATGATATGGAACTGTAAATGCATTTTTAAGTTTTAGTTATTTAAGTATGTAAATATTTAATTCTATGTTTTCCCTCAATAACGCGATATTTTTAGCTACCTTACGCATTATTAACCTACATAAAATACAATGCCCGCTAACAGAAAATCTGTAGCAGTTATAGCTCAAGAAAAGAAAAAAAAACGAGAACTAGAAACCCCGGAATCGCGGGAATTGCAAAATAATGTTTCACTGGCTAAACCTTCTGCTTACTTCCTTACTGGCACACTATTTTTAACCCAAGCTCAAAACCACATTTGTTATTTTAACGAGCGAGGTCTACTGTTCACAGAACTACTAGTATTCGTGTACATACTCTCTAAGCAAACATAAATAACTTTTACTATGGATGATTTTATATTTTAATTACAATGTACTTGATGAAATGTAATGATTTTACCAAACGTTAACCCTCAAAGTGGCAGACTGCAGTTTTGACTGCAGTCTCTCAGGGGCAACGCAACCCGCTCGAACAATTGCGAGAATTTGCACAATCGATCATTATATCCACTTAAAATGATTTAATCGTAATAAAACCGGTACCGTTGGAAAGGTAATGAATTAAACTATAATTTTTGTATTTACAACTTTTTTGTAGAACACATATTTACATACGTAATCACTGTTTCAAAATTGTAGTACCTAAATCACCTATGATTCACGCGTCAATGAACGCCGTATACTGTCAAGACTTTGTCTCATTTTCAACGGTCTGTAATTCCTCACAGAAGTTATTTATGAAGAAGATCATTACAGCATTGAATTTAGCAGACGATTCTGTTTCAAACTGTGTCTTCAAATCACATGTTACTCTGAAAACAGCTGTTCTATAGGATATACGGTAAAAGCTTGTAATTGGTCATATATATTTGGCCAATACGCAAGCCTGTTTAGAATCGATTCTTACAGTCTTATTCGATATATACCTAAAATGTACAATATATGGTTATAAACAGAAATCTTCACAGTTTTTATCTATGTAAAATTCTATACATTTAGATCTCATAGGTTGGTATAACAAAGCTTTACAAATTAACACAATTCATCGAACGCCAGCCGTCTAGTTGACTTCATTTGTTGACATTTGTTTTGTGTTATTTTATGGTTATTACAGTTTATAAAATAGTGTTATATTGTGTTTTAGTTATAAATAAATAAGTTTAGATTGTGTTTGAGTGAAATTAGGCTTATAACGGTGTTGTAATAAAACGGTAAGTTTATATATAACATAGGCCATAGAAATAAGTTTTAGGTTAAAATGCCGATTTGAGGTTTTTGAATTTTCATTACAAAATGTAAAGTTATTTGAAACTGGGTAGAATGCTATTCGATTCTACATTTCATTCTCGAATTTTTGGTATAAAAAAAACATTGTTTGGTAAAAAATATCTTGGCATAGGCTAGTCACTTGAAATTAGTCAAGATTTGCAGGTTATGTAGTAAAAACGTTCAAAATGTTATTTTGAACTAAAATTTGTGAAATTGAAATATATTTTTACATATTTCTATTTAGAACTAAATTATAAAACTTTTGTGTATTTTGAAAAAAATTACAAAAATGTTTTACTATTTTTTATGTAGGCATAAAGTTCTTTTTTTTCCTTCCGTTTCTGAACATTTTTCGCTTTCTAAGCTAACAACTTTTACAATTTCAAAAGAAACTAATTTTTAGTGGCATATTTGAATTCTTTGAAGTTTCTTCTACAAAAAAGCTATGGAACACTTTTGGATTGGGGTTCATTTACTATTTTTGGCGAATTTTTAAAAATATGCTTGCAAAGCGCTATAAACGGGCTTTTCAATTTGAGCTTTAACCATGCCAGTTCTAGGGTTAAGAGTTAAAACGGTTCGAAGTTAAGACTTTTTGTTGAAGGTATACTTCCTAAAGTATTTCACACAGATTGTGTCCAAATTTGTTACAATTTCAATACCAACAACTTGTGTGTATCATTTTAAACTAAATTGAACCTAATATAAACACAAAACTTCAAGTGTATATCTCTAATAAAATAAAAAATCCTGCCATTCAAGCAACAACTCGGTTGGAATGCGTCAGGATCCAGGTTATCACTACCCCCACTATATCCAAGTGCCTCTGTCCTAATCAAAACTCTAGCCACACTGCGAATGTTCCAGGATATGGGTCACTGCTACCATCCCCACCAAACTACTCTGATCCAAGTAAATCTGCTCTAACCGATAGTCATTTCCATGAAAATATAAGAGTATACAACATTATGTTTGCACTTTCTTTCGCCGTGAGACGCCGTTTAGGTTGTTGAGGGAAGCGAGCAGGGGGAGTAAACTGTAATTTACTATATTTTTAAACAATCACACTAAACATATACTGCTGTCACAATACACCATAGCGGGTTGTACAATATCATATTGTGTACATTTAAATGAATGAAACATGTTTAGTGACTTTTTCGAATTCGGATTTTTAACTTCCCGCTACCAATAAAGGGAAGTTATTGATTTCGGTCCGATTTTCGAAAGTCGAGTTTTCATTAAATCTCCACGTTTTGAGGTCCCAGGAAGCCATTCTGTCTATTCCCGCCGAGGTGTCCGACCGTGTGGGGGTGTGTGTGTGGATGTATGTGTGTAAATAAATTTTTGTCGTACAGTTTCTCAAAAACGAATCAACTGATTGAATTCTACGACATGTCATTCGAAAGGGTGTATCAAAACTTAGATCTGATTAGATTTGAGAGTTAATCCATCGAGCCAATCCGAATTTTTTTAAAAAAATAACCTAAATTGTTTTGGAATTATTATGTTTTTTAAAAATAACTTTAAAGCGTGCGAAAAAATCACAATAAAACCATGTATACATTTTTTGTGCTTAAAAAACTGCGTCGACTGCTTTTTTGAAAATCGGACGATGCATTCAAAAGTTATCGTTGTTTTAAAATTCACAAATTTTCGTTTTTTGGTATTTTTTGGTATTTTTTTAACATATCTTCCAGATTTCTCAACCAATCAATATAAACCTGTACATTTTCTTTTTATGCTTTAAAAACTGCGTAGAATGCTTTTTTTAAAATGAAAATCGAACGACGCATTCAACAGTTATCGTTGCTTAAAAAATCACAAATTTTGGTTTTTTGGTATTTTAACAAATAAACTCATTTTTAAGCGTTTAAAATTCAAACTAAGCGGGAAGTTCTAGGGTTGGCCTGCACGGTCAACCGTTTTCCAAAATTTTTTAGAAGCAATCCGCCATTTTGTAGTTTTTTTAAAAACTCACTATAATTATAGAAATAGGTAAGATAATTTCGTGTAGCATTTTGTATGTTACGTCTTACAAGTGTACCAAATATAATGCCTCTTTTATTTCTATTTACGAAATGCCCCAAAGTTGGGCGTTAAAATTATCATATAACTTCTTAAAAAGTCCACGTGGAAGCCAACATTATAATATAACTGAAAATGTATTTATTTGTTAGCATCTAAAGCATCAACATAGAAATAATTATTCAAACACACAAGTTTAAGGTCAACATTATCATAAACATATTTATCGAAATTTTGTAGCATCAATATTACATATTACATTAATTTTCTAATTGTATTTGCATTGATAAAGTCTTTATGTACCCTTGGCTTAGCTTATTTGTAATGTACAATTTGAATATCTTTAAAAGTCTATTTTTTATTAATTTGAATTTAATTATTTGTCTCGGGGTAAGCACTCTGCTGTTGCTGAATATACCTTTCTCCTTATTACACGCATATGAAATTAAAGTTTACACTCTTATTATGAAATCATAGAACAGTTCAAGTTTAATAGAATGTCTGTTTCCTAAATTAATTTCTTTAAAATGTTAAGTTGCACTATTTAATTATTTCTGTCCATTAAGTGGTCAAATTGTTTATTAAATGTATAACTGTAATAGAGTCTACCAATCTCTATGCAAATATTGTCACTGAATTTATGATTAATACTTTAAGACTTTCGAAAATTAGCACTGTAATATTAGACAACTTCACTGGGTAATGGACTTTTAAAAACGACGCCACTTTTGGCTTGATGACGCTCTTGAAGCTACGGGGTTCACTTCCTTCCGTGTAAAATTTTGTATGCACTTTAGATGGTCTTAATTAGTCGACGGCGTACGAATATCTGGTGGCATCATCGGATTAGGCCTGTTGTTGGATTGCAGGCGTTTGTCTTCTTGTTCGGTGTAACAAATATAGAGCGTGTTTTTTCGTATCGGTATTCACTTGTTTTGGAAGTTTTTTTAATTATTCTTGCATAATAAATTCATTTTGATTTTACTGTTCTAGTTTCTAGATACAATACTACTTACCGTAATGATTTTACCGCGACAAAATAAACTGACTTCTGATTAGTTAGTCTGCATTCACACAGCTGATCTTCACTAATTTTAATATTTGTAACAAAATATACATCAGGGTTCAATGGATACTTAAATAACAATAGAAACTACACTTTATATAATTATTCAGGGCTTACAATTTAATTTACAAACTCTGAACGTTTATTCTTAATGTATTTTGGTTATGTGATCAGCGGTTCAAGCTAGTAAAGTTTATTAGCGAATTTTCATAGGAAAAATGAGCTATTGCAGTGGCCCTTATGGTAAGACCCAAGGTCGGGAGTAGCAAATGAGCAGCGATCATGGTCCTCAGAACATGTTTTGGGGTGTCATTAAAATTCATATATATATGTATATACTTTTTGTTTTCAAATTTTCTAAAAATTTCTTTTACTGCATTTATTTTAAAGTTGTATGCTTTGTTTGATTCATGCACTACAGGAAGAGCCGCAAATGCAAAAAGCTTTATTATTTATTCATTAACCAGTTTTAAAATCTGATTGAGCTCAGTTATTTCTATGCTCCATAAAAGATGCTTATATATATAAAAAGAACATTTTTGCTGTGAAACTTCTTAAACTCACTAAATTCATTGTTTCTGTAGAACTCTGATAAAATAAATTTTTATTTTGTTTTTTTAAGTAAAGGTAACCCTCATTACAGGATTCCTATAGAGGGTACCTAATTCTTCCCTTTGTATTTTTAATGTATTAATTTATGTAAATTTCTTATGTTTATGTTTTATTTATGCATGTATTATATTTTACAAGGTTTGTAAAAAAAAGGAAGAATAAATTAATTTCTAATTTCTAATATATGTATATATGTGTTCGCACTCTAGCGGCCGCATTTTAAGTCCGATTTGGTCCAAATTTGGTACACGTGTTGGTTGTCTATGTCGCTCGGACGAGTTCGTTAGACAAAAATCCAACAACCGGAAGTACGTTTTTTGACCGGAAGTAACTATTTTTTTAGATTTTTACTACGAGAATGAAATTTGTTTAGAGTTTTGTCTTAAAATATAAATGTAGGATATTATTCTGCACATTTTGTTTTTTTAACCTTATAGCTCGCTTGGTTCCCCCAAAATCGACCAAATCGTAAAATACCATAAAAGTACCCCGTTTGAAGTCAAGTGGTGCAAACTCGTGAGACCACTAGACGCAAACAAATTCTACTAATATACTGCGAACACACAAACAGCTGTTCAACGCCTTCGTGAGTAGACCTATTTCCCAAATTGTTGGTTGAAACCCTAAAACATAGGCATATAAACTCAATTTTGGAAATTTGCTCAACTCACGTCAGCGGTCAAGCTGCGTGGTCGAATTATTTTTAATTTGCGGTCGGTTCTTTCAGTGTATTCGATATCTACAAATGGAATTTTGAATTGTTTCTATTAATGCCATGTTATTAATAACATGTGGCTATACGTGAATTTACTTGTGATTGATAAATAAATATGTGAATGTGTTGTGGTGTTTTTTATTCCGAAATAATATTTTATTATGCATTGTTTTGGTTAGAGGTTACATTCGGTTAGGTTACAAATATCTTTACAATAGGTTGGTTCTGAATTACTTATCTAGTTTATAAATAAGTATACATTGGTTGTATTGAATTTAACACTAGGTACAGTATTGTCATTACGTCCGCTTGGTTTTTGAAATTTCTATAGCTATTTACATTTTTCTAGTACATCGTAGGCTAGGCTATTCAAGAATGTTGGTTCCAAAAGGTTGGGTTATTGGTTGCTACTTTTACATTATTTTTGATACGTTTGTGATTTGTTACTATTATACAAACACCGAGAATTTATTTTAATTATTTTAAAAATGGCGAATATATTGATGCAAACTTTACAAAAAATGTGCTAAAGACAAAATATTCATCTTTTTTAACGACAGTCAAAATGACATTTTTTCGTTTCAGTAGGTCAAAAGATAACCGAGTTTATGACAAAAAACTTAAAAATTCTTTCTTGGTAATAGTCTACAACATTTACATTAAGCCTAACCAACATTTCAGAGTAGTATATATCACCTTATTCATTAAAACTACAAGAATTAAAAAAAAATGTTTTTTGCTAATTATGGGTGTGGTTGACAATTACCAAGAAATTATGTTTTTAGTTTTTTCCTCAATAACTCGGTTATCCTTTGCCTTACCGAAAAGTAAAAAAAAGCACATTTTGTCTCACGTACTTTTTTTGGATCGGATTCACCGTCACGCATTTTCTGAAACGCTCTATTTCGTCAGTTGGAAAAAGTTTCAGTCTTGCCGAGATTCGAACCAGCAGAGTCCATCACCATAGACTAGCCGGTTAAGACAGGAACACATTGCTACACTCGATTCCACGTTCACCGTGCAGTACAGAGCGCCCATAAGCCATGTTATCCATACGACAGTCTCAGCGGTACTAGCCAACTAAAAAACATCAACTCCCATGCAACGCTCGGTCAGTTTGACGCAACCCGCATGACAATAAACGTGATGTTCCCTGTAATGGTAGTAGCATGTCTATTATCCCGTAAGACCTGTACTGCACGGTAAACGTGGAGTGGAGTGTAGTTTAGTATATTTGAGTCGGGTATATAAGTGTAACACATTGGTCCTACGTCATAAGCTTAACCCTTTAATGTTAACACAATGTATAGTTTAATTGGTAATACCTCTGAAATGAGAATTGTGCTTCTTCATTATTAAGTTGTGTTAAAAATGGAAATTGTGCTTCCTCATTTCTTAAGTTGTGTTTAAAAGTTTTCACTTCTCCCGTATTTTCTTAAGCACACAATTTACATTTTTTTCAATATATTCCACGTTTAACATTTGTAATGGCCAACATTTTCTAATTATAAACATAAATTGTTTTAGTTTACTCTCTTGTACGTAACATATAAAATGCGTATACCAAAATTGAACTAAATAGGATATCTTATCTATTTCTGGAGTAATAGTGATATTGTAAAAATTAAATGGCGGACTGCGACTAAACTAAGCCGAATTTGTAATAAACGGTAGCAGCTAACTGCCACATACTTTCTCCCAGTTGAAACTTTATACTTGGAATTATTATTATTATTATTATTAAAACTATTCGATCAATTTCGAACAAATTTGCACCAAACACGTCAATTAGGCCTGTATAGATGCAAGAAAAAAGGTTTTGAAAAATTTTGAAAAACAACCCCCTTTTTGGCCAACCCCCCCCAAAATGGGTTATTATTATTATTATTACCTAAACGAGAATTTTTAGAAAGATGGCGGTTGTTTGCATATGGTAGGGTAGATTAAGGGCTACAAATATGCCAAATATTATGAAAATAGTTTGAGCGTTTTTGAGAAACTTTGATTTTTCTCGTTTTTCGGCAGTTTCTGGGGGATAAAACACCTTAAAAATAATAATAATAATAATAAAACGCCTGGAGGTATTCCAGAACTACACCTACATACCAAATTTCATCAAAATCGGACCGTTGGTATGGTCTCCAGCTCTGTACACATCCTAACAGACACACAGACACACCCCCACTCGGACATACGGACAGACATCACAGAAAAAAACACTTTTTTGGGTACAGGGAGCACCAAAACAATAATTCCACTAAAAATATTTTTTGGCTCAGGGGGCACCGACACAGATAATTACACTAAAAACTTTTTTGGGGTTCAGGGAACACCGAAACAAATAATTCCACTAAAATAAAAATTCAAATTGGAAAATTTAAAATGTACTACGTATAGGTTGGAGAAAGTAAAAAGTGACTGAACATTTTTAATTTATTTCAATGTATACAGTACGATCCTATATAGGCCGTTAAGGGTTTTTGCGACACCCTGTATTTTAAATGTTTGTAGAGTAATTTTTCAATCTCTGTTTCTAATTAGATTCATGGTTACAAAGGCCACTGCCAAAGAGATAAATAGAACCCGAGCTTCATCATGTTGCAGGCATTGTGATGTCATGGGATGATTACAATGGATTCCTTTCTTAGAACCTACGTTATTATACCAACCAATATTATTGCCACGGTGATATTGCGTTAGTTTCCTTACAAGGAATTCGCGCAGGTCAGCCTTTTTTATAAAACATAACGAAATCTTTCACATTCTACTTGTACAACCTGTCAAACAATAAAGGCAATAATTTATACATCCTAACACAATTCATATTTAACACTTTTAACTGTCACGTATATCCAATTAGATACACAGCTGATTTGCTCTCGAGGCCACATGTATCCGATCGGCACACGGCCTGCTTCACTTTTAAACATACGTAAATAGTATCACGTTTCCAAAGAGATATAATGCTGTTTTCAACTCATCTGGCCCCACAGAACAGCAGCATTAATTTGGTCTTTACGTTGGCAGCCCTGAATGTGTGTTTACAACACATGCCACATAGGCCTACGTGAAAAAGAATAGATTAGGTTTGTGATACATGTTATTAGTGTTTTTTTGTAAATTTATTACATTTAGTGTTTGCTAACTAAATTTAGTGTTTCTTGACTGAGTTCATCTGCAGTCAAAAATGTAATACGAAATACATGTTATTCATGTGTGTATCCTAACAGATACACACGGTAAACAAAGTATGGAATATGTATATTGCAGATGCTTTAGGCCATGTGTATCTAATTTTCACACGCCAAAAATGCACACTAAAACTCTTTGGCCTGGAGGTATATTTTCATTTATAGGGGCTGGCAGTTAAAGTGTTAAAGTAGTGTTTTAAAATCACACAGTTCGAAGTATATAACAAGTGAGCTTTCAACGTGTGCTACCAGACATTGTCCTGTGTTTTAAGAAGTATTTTTTGGCCATAAACAGTTCAGTTGGATGCGTTATTTAGAAAAGGGGTAAACGAATTTGTAGATGCATTCTAAGGACATACCGATTAATGCACATTTTGTTATTTCAGTTTCGGTCTGGTGATTTTGTGGTCTCAGAGACTTTACTAGGTGTTGAATAGATCTCATATTGCCGTGTTAATGATATCTCATACTTCCTAGACTGTTCACTTAGTGTAGAATATTTTATTCTCTGACCTTGACACAGTCACTGGTCGCCGTGACATGGTGGCGGAGAATGTTTTTATCCGCGACCTGGTCGCGGGTAGGTGTCACACTAAGCGACAGTAGCGGTATCACAACTGTCAAGGTGTTAAAAATTTGAAAAAATAGTATTATTATTGGTTACTGCTAGTGATTGTCGTACAGTTTTACTTAAAAAAGAAGAAAAAGCGTAGATTTGGAGTCCATCCTCTGAGTAGCGTGCGTTTGAATCAAGGTCAGCTTCACACCATAAAGACATTGCTCAGGGAAAATGGAGAAAAGTTTTTTACTTATTTTCAAACGAGCATAGCATCGTTTGACAAAAATCCGTTTTACAGTAATTTTTAGTTTTTGTGTAAATTTGGAAAAAATCTAAAAAGTAGGCGTAAGGATTTTTTTTGTAAAAACAAAAAAATATAAATTTTATAACTTCGAATTTTAATGTTAAAAAAGAGAAAAATTATTAAATCTACATTATCTACATGCATTAAGGCATGATACAATGCAAATTTAAATTAATTCGACCACGCAACTGAACCGCTGACGTAAGTTGAGCAAATTTCCAAAATTAAGTTTATAGGCCTATGTTTTAGGTTTCCAACCAACAATTTGGAAAATAGGTCTATTCAAGACGGTGCTGAATAGCTGCAAAATGGTTCGCACGCAATTCCGCATATTGGGAGTATCTTCAATACACAAAGCATTGCGTGCTACGCACGCCAACCCCCGTATTGGGAGTATCTTCAACGCAGAATGCATTTCGTGCTTCGCACGCCAACCGCACGGCTTTGAACCGGGTACTTCTATGGTATTTTACGTTTTCATCGATTTTGGGGGAACCAAGCGAGCTATAAATGTGCAGAATAACATCCAACATTGATATGTGTAGAAAAAACTCAAAAACAAATTAATTTTCTTAGGAAAAATCTCATAAAATAGTTACTTCCGGTCAAAAAACGTACTTCCGGTTGTTGGATTTTTTTGGCTAATGAACTCGTCTGATCTACGTAGACAACCAACATGTGTACCAAATTTGAACTAAATCGGACTTAAAATGCGGCCGCTAGAGTGCGAACACATATATACATATATGACCATGATCGGTGCTCATTTGCTACTCCCGACCTTGGGTCTTACCATAAGGGCAACTGCAATAGCTCATTTTTCCTATGGAAATTCGCTAAAAATATATATATAAATACCGCTTAAAAATTAACAATAATTTAATGTTGAATTTTTCAGCATTTTCACAAAATGTTTTTGTGCTTTAACAACCAGCTAAATTTTAAATGAAAGGTATTTTCAAGAGCTAAAAGAATTCATAAAACAACCTTTTAATTTATTTATTGCTTTTGTTATTGTTTTAATAAACAAATTACAAAATTAAAAACGTACTCCCTCACTAATTTAACATTTATCTAGGACTGGAACTGAAGATAATTTTAAAAGTTATATCCCAAAGAGGTCTACGTAAACTAATTTCATTAATAAAAATATCAGGTGCAAAGGGCATGGTTATTTCAAAAAGAGAAACAAGTTACTTTCCAGCACTACTGAAAACACTGAACTAGCGTCAGGCGCACATGAAACAGTGGAGCAGAGAAGGTTGGATGGGCGACCTGTCGCCTAGCGTGATCGGCTCCATTAGATAACATGGAGAGCGTATTTGTCGCCGCGACCAGAATACGTTTTATTTGCTGTCGCTGGTCGAGGGTCGCCTATCATGGCCGTATCTCTATCATTCAATGATTTCCACTGTTTTCTTTGGTGCGGCGACCAGGTCGCCTAGCGTAGAATAGGCCTACATCTGATATGTCTGACTGCAGTTTCGACATTACACTGTCATTGTCAAAGACAAGAAAACTCTCACAATGCACAACACTTTTTCCGTTCACATTTGTTCATCTTATTGTGTTTCAACATAGGTTTCCATTAAGGGGGTCACTGCGCCCTATCTTCCACCAAGTTAAAATATGTCCCTTTTCCTCAGCAATAAAGATATCATAATTCTGTTTTTTCCCCAGAAAATATATGCCTTTTTACATATGAGGAAACTCTAAAATTAGTTTTTCACTAATTTAAAAAGAAACTGTGATTTAAAAAAAACCTGTTTTTTGAATTAAAAAAAAACCTGTTTTGAATTAATAAAAAAAACCTGTTTTGAATTTAAAAAAATCTATATTATATATATATATATTTTAAAAAAAGCTATTTAAATATTTTAATCTATATTTGAGTTTTCAGTAATCTGGGTAAGTTTAATAAGTGTGCACAAAAAAAATTTCAAGCAGATACCTTTGGTAGTTCCTGAGATAAAGCGGTATTTGTCTTACAAAATCAAATTTTCGGAAAACGATGTAGAAGACACTGAAGTTTCAGTTTTTAGCTGAAAACCCAAGAACATGGTCTCATTCAAATGTAAATAAAGTAGGTTTAAGTGTTTGTATTATACAAGTGTTGTATATTATTGTAAACAAAAAAGAATAGTCTATAACATAAAATAAAAAACAAAAACTGACAATTTTTTTCCTGTGCAGTGACCCCCTTAAATTAAATCAAGTTACACCATCAATTTAAAACTCCCATACGAAAACAAATATTTATTGGTACGTTGAAGTTTTCCTTTTTTATATCTCAATTGGTTTGAGTATTATTTGTACTAGGACTTATGCATGTATGTATATTTGAATAATAGTATTATATAGTCTTTCTGAAAAGACAAGGCTAATTCTGAAATATAGAGGAGTAAAAATGTATAAGTTTAACTAAATTTGCATAATCTGAGTGTCGTGACTGGAATACATTATTTTAATTTAGTTGTACTTAATTAATGTTTCATATTCTGAATAAATTAACTCAAATATTGTCTGTCTGAGCTTGTTAAATCACACTGCAAATAGTGTGGACAGGACGAAAGCGTAGAGTAAATCACTCTTCCACTTGGTGGTGCAACTTTGTGTTTAATTAATATTATAGATTTTAATTTGTGTTACTGTAACTTAACTACGGGCTCCTTCTTGATCATTTTTTATGTATATTGTAATTCTGTAATCCACGCACAGACTTAGGCTACGAGGTGTGGGGTCCCTTTTTCCGACTACAGCCGGCAGTTGAGAAGAAAGAGATTAAGAATTAATTTCTACTCTCTTCACCGCATCCGTCATATAAATTCTACGATGCGGCCTCTTTTACTGTTTTAATACGTAGCATAGGGGACCAGCAGAGGCATGCGTATTATAATGGGTATTAGCTCAACAAGTTTTATATTTATTTATTTTTGTTGACGTATTATCAAAGCTAATGGACGAAGTCAGCTGTTTTATGTTTGAATTGTTGTTTTTTGTTTTCAATTC
>JAGFPH010004875.1:82442-95094 GCA_018207615.1 Philaenus spumarius | reverse complement strand
GAAGTCAGCTGTTTTATGTTTGAATTGTTGTTTTTTGTTTTCAATTCTTTTTGTTTACTCCGTTCTTCAAAATAAACTGCTTAGGCCTACAAACAACAAACTATATATAACCGAGTCATTGCCATTAGGAATTTTCCACATAATAATTGCACTGAGAATATAATTTAATATTTTACTCATGGCGTCAAATACAGTTTGGAAAACAAAACAATAGATCTACATTTTAATCAGTTTTACTTAAATCAATTATGTTAAACATTTGATTTCATACAACCTCAAGAGGGCATTTATTTTAGAACATTTGTCTTTGAGCTGGTAAGTACAGTTACGTGAAAGTAGTACATTTATTGTGTTTATAATATTTATATCAATATAAAGATTGTGACCTCGGGTTTTAGGGACAATATTAGAATATCACATCATTTTTGAAACAGGCCCGTAATTAATAAAAATTCTATGTGTTCGCTAAAAATATTTGACAAATATAAATGTTGGTATTTTAAAAATACATATCTTGGATGATTAAATAATTTCAGTTTTAATACAATACGGTATTTAACAAACTTAATCTGGCATTTTCACTAACAGCTGTTTTCAAACTTTGAATATTTGTATCATTAATTTTTAGGTTAGGTTTCTGTTTATTTAGCAGGTAAAAGTGGTGCTACCTTTTGACCGTGTTTAAAGTAACCCCTGTTATATCTTAAACTTAATTATTTGATTTTTTTAAATTACTAATTGTTTGATACGCCTTTATTAAAGTACATGTGGGGGGGGGGGATAGAAGGTTAGCGTGCAAAGTAAGCAAGTTTGTTATCTAGTATAATGTAAAATAGCTTCATTTTGTATATTTAAATGTACCTACATATAGGCCTAACGTAACTAAACATAGTCTTGCTTGTATAAATTAATTTAAGGTTGTTTCGGCTATTATACCATTTTCAGGTGTTGGGAAACGCTAGATAATAAATGTTAATAATAAAACATAAATCAGGGTTTGTAATCATTGAAACAAACACAGATAGAACAAACATATAATCTAGAATGCATACGTATAGTAAAATATAAAAGCGGTCTGTCTAAAAATGTATTGGTTTTAAAACTTCTATTTAAAGATTTGTTTTCATTATGTAAATCCCGGATTGGAAAATGATAACAATTAATTAGCAGTGGTCCGGTTACCCTCGGCCGAGTAACATGTGCACATATTTAAGTGTTCTTGTTTTGTGTTCCTTGCATCGTGTTTATGTTCGTGTGTTTGTGACAAATGTTTTACGACGATCTCAATTAACAGTGAGTGATGTGATTTTATTTTATTTTCGTGTTTTTGTGTTGTAATTAATGTGACCGGATGATGGGGTAACCTGAAACCGCGGTTGTCACAAAGCGAAAAACAAGGATTAGATGACAGCAGACAGGTAACTTATACCTACCTATTAAATTTTAATTAAAGATTTAGCCTAAATATTGGAATGTATAAATTAAAAATTCGTTCTGTTCATTCTACAGAAAGTGAGGTTATGTTCTGACTAAATGATTAAATCAACGAAAGAATAAGCTACAACTAGGTTAAATCCTGATCACTTATATTTCAAATTTAAATTAGATTCAAACTTGATTTAAAAATTACATATTTAATTCAAACTATCATTTATTTAAAGTTAGTTACTGACATCTTAATAGCATTCAAAATCATGTAAAATGAATTTAATATAGATAATAGCCTTGAAGGAACACAGAATTTCACAACAGATACGTTAATTATTCAAACTCGTTTCAACGACAATGTTGTCATCTTCAGTGATGCAGTAGCTACAATAATCAAACTTTAACTGAGTTATCCATGTAGGCTTGTCAATTATCTAACACAATTAACTCATCTTTGTTGTAATTGCATTATAAGTCCTTGTTTGTGAAATTGAGGAATTCATATTAAATTAGACATTAACTATTCTAAACGTTTAACAACGTCCAACTTTGATTTCTTAAACGTATATAAATTCAACATATACGCAGGGCCGGATTTAAAGTTTGGGAGCTCCTAGGTCCAAGAGTTTTTGCCGACCCTCTTCATACCATCGTAGGGGAAGGGGAGGGGATCGGTCCTAAAATAAACTATATGATAACATACTATATTATCATAAATTATTAGTACAATTATATTATCATCTTAATATTATATATTTATAATCTCTAGTTCACACATAAGCGCGAAGTAATTCATTTGATTTGATTCATTAACCTCATTCTGTTACAACTAGCATTGCTGCAGTAGACACTTGAGATGACACATGGTCACATATGCAACATACAAATGATAAAAATAGATACAGAATTCAATACAATACAAATTAAATTCAATCGGGCAATTCCCCCAAATTCACGTAACTCGTACACCGGTAAAGGCCACTTTCCGGACTTGTGAAAAAATATACTATTTTAGCTTACTCCCCCTGGTATTGTGCGCCCCTAGGCCTGGGCCTGGTGGTCCTAATGGTAAATCCACTTGAGCATATACGAAAATGGCTAAACGTTTTTTGAATATTTTATTTTGTGGGAGTCGTATATAGAGTATGTTTTTTGGGCATGGTTCATTGTCTTTATTCGTTTATTAAGGAATTACAACAAAGTGATTATTACTCAAAACAGAGATAATATGAACTGTAAACTTACCCAGAGACGCATCGTACGTGTTCATGTACTCTGACGTCATGAACTGAGACACTAACGCAGTCTTGCCAACCCCGGAGTCGCCTAGAAGTACTACTCTATACTTTGCAATTTCCTCTCCACTTGTTTCCGTACTGACATTGTTGTAACTACTCCCGCAACAGCTGCCTTCCCACGGGCTATTGTTGCTTACGTTGCTATGGTTACTATGCCTGCAACAAATAAGATGCCAGTTTGTCAGCTGAGATAATAAAACACCTCGAATGGAGAACTGTTTCAGCTAAAGAGCTTTGCGATATATAATAGTTTGCATTACATGCCATACGGTGTTAAAAATATATTTGAAATAAACCACGTATTTAACGTTTAACTTTACCAATTTAAGAGGATGTTTCAACCAAAAATTATGTTGTTTTTATTTATGTCTGTTGACATGATGGGAATAATTCGGGCTAAACACAGCAAACACAGTGTATGTTTGCAGTAGTATACATCGCACATTTTGTTATACCTAACGTTTTAGAGTTAGAAGCAATGAAATATTATGAATTATAATATTTGCTACTATTTTAATATATAATCTATAAACTCCTATAAAAACGAGTGTACGTATTGCCACGCCGCACACGCGCGTTTCGTAAGCTGTCGTGCTCAAAGGGTTTCGAGCCCTCGTTCTGAAGCCACTTGCCGCTTCTCACACGCGCACCTACTCAAAATTCGGGTTCTGACGTCACTTGTTACGTCGCACCCGCCTCTATTTTCTATTTTATTTGCCCTTAATATTTTTTGCGCGTATGCGTGGACAAGAAATAGGAAATACGCTAACTTTCCTAAATCTTAAAAGATTTGTTTGTAATAAATACACTTTATATAATATTTCACTAGCTCTAGCCTGACTCCTTCTCTGGGCCGTGCCGTTTAGAGTTATTATGTCACACACAAGAATTAATAGAACCTTATTAACTAACTTATTCTAGAGCACTGGTTAAATTTTTGGTACAGGGTAGTTAACTCATAAATGAAAGAAATTAAGATTTGAAAATTAAAACTTTTTTAATTTCAAAAACAAATTAATTATCCTTTCTCAACTTCTTAAAATTTCAAACAAATATATTACTGATATTTACACATATGATATTATTTACATTTATTCTGAAACGCTTTTATACCATTGTGAGAATAGGGAATATTCCTGAATGATTTTACTTTTACACTTTCCCCTGAATATACTCTTACTTTTGATTTTATTTATTAAAATTTTTATCTTTGGATTTTATTAATATTAAAAATTATATAGCTTGGTTATTTGCTACTCACAAATAAATATGATTGATCGCAGCTTTCCTCCTAGGTGGTTTAGGCCTTGGAATGAAGTCCTTGATCCTCTTCTTTCCTCCTTTCTCCCAGGATTTCTCCTCTTCCTTAGGTAGAGCGATTTCTTACGGCCCGCTGAATTGTACCGGAGTTGGTGATTCTCGCCGACCTACTTGCTGCTTCTGCAAACTTTGACGTGGTCCTTGGATGGCTATCTAAACGCAACTATATCTTCAATCCCTTAGGATCACTCCTCTTCTTTAAATTATAGCGATTTATTACGGCCCGCCTAACTGTACCGGAGTTGGTGATATTCGTCGACCTACTACTGCTTCTGCAGACTTGTACGTGGTCCTCGGGTGACTTTCAATTCGCAACTGAATTTAATTTTCCTTCCCTCAACCTCGTACTGTTCAAATCGAAGTCAAGAGACTTACTCTTCAATTTTTAGTAATTTCGTTTCTCTGGTGATTTATTTGGTTTTTCTAGCTTGTAGAATCTTCCTTTAATTATTTAATTTAGGTCCCACGACTTTATTTTAATTAATCCACTTTAGTTTCGTCGATAATTAATTATTTCATTTGCAGCGCAAAAAGTAATTGTATTGGCCTCGGTGGTGGTAACCATTACGTCATTCCTCTAGCTCACCCCACACTGTTTACACAAGTTGAGCCAGTCTATACAGGAATTATGCACTTTTGGTATTTAAAACTTTCAAAGTGCTCTAACTTTGTAACCACTGGTCCGATTTTGGATTTCTGTGGCTCATTGGATTCTTGACCATCTTCTGATTCCTTCCTCCTTTGAGTTGTAGTTCTAGGGCTCCTGGTTCTCAAGTTATCGCCTTCGTTAATTTTTCCTTAATTTTGAATTTTAAATTTTTCAAAATGGTCCAAATTTGAATTTTCTTGGTTCCATCTTCTTCTTCTGGTTCCCAAACTTCCAAAACTGTTCTTCTTTTTTCCTTCTTCACTTCGGGCACGGTTCTGTGGCCTATTATCTGTGAATTGTCGAATTTTGGATTTGGCAACCCCCCTGTTTGGTTTATGCCCCCTTCTCACATGGTATCTCACATAAACATATATATTACATCTTATTTTATATATATTTATTACTACATAATCTGATTTCCATTGGTTTAATTATTTATTTTAGTTTGTTTATTTTTGAGCCTTTTCATTCAAAAATATTTAATTAGGTTAATTTATTTTTGGTTAATTATTATTAATTTATTATTCTTTACTTTATCCCCAATTTAGGCTTTTGAATTATTTTAATTTGTGGATTTTAGCATTTTTCAGCTAAGTCTTTTCTCTATAACTTTGTAATTATTTTAATTAAAACAATTCTGTTAATTAGATTATAATTGTCTTCTTCTCCTCTACACATTTCATTAAAAAGAATTTAATATTTTAATATTTTAAAATACTTTAAAAATTTTAACATAGCCTCTTATGGCGCATGGCAACAGTACAGACTTCCGCAACATTCGACAAAACTTGACAAGAATTATCCTGTCGATTTCCCTTAGAATAATTCACTGAGCTTTGCTTCTATTACGTTTAACATTGACTAGGCCTGCAATTTACAATATAATTATTTTAAATTACTTCCTTTCTTTTTTACAGACAATTTTTCTTGTGATATCTATTTACAAAGTGTTATTTTACTTATTACTAACTCTACATTTACATATTTAGGCCTATTGGCTTCTATATCTGACTTTTATTGTTAGGCCTAATTACCTTAGTAACTAGCCCATTTTTGTCGGGTTTTTGCCCGCGGCAGTACGTACGTGAGTAGCAATATAATATAACAGCTGATTTCACCCATCTTGTGTAAAACTTCAACAAAACCAATCTTAGATTATACTTTATGGTTATGTTTACAACTTCAATCAATAATATAATGTCTTGAAAAGTTGATTTTTTTAATATTAGTTATAGAATGATATAATAAGTTATAAGATTTGCTTTGAGGTTTTACAATTAATTTAAATACAACCTTTTATCATCCATGTATTCATTTATATAAATTTAAAGAAGAGATATCAATTCGTTTAACTTTGGAAACATTCGTACATCTTCATATAACATATTCGATTATTGATGTCTTATTATATTATTAATAACTTATGAATAATTTTAATGTGACAATACGAAATAAAAAGCAATTAAAAGGTAATATTTGTACCTTTATTTTTTATATATAATAGTGTGTATAAACACAAAATTTTGGCAAATAGGTCTATAGTTTTATAAAATCATATCTAAACATCCTTATAATTATACACATTTACCGAGTTAAAAATCCCTTCAGAATAGTTAGGTTGGTACAAGGTAAGCCTGCATAAATTTGGTTGTTTTTAATAGTATTTTTTTTAAATTATGCATTTCTGATGTGTAACTAATTAATCTGCCTGTGATTTTTCGCAGAGGCTTACCTAGAACATATAAATAAAATGGAAGTGTCTGTCAGTGATTTCAAAATATAATTTTCCTTCTAAGCTCATATGGTAATTCAACCATTACAAAAACCTAAACATTTATACATTTTTGTCTGTCTGTCTATCTCTCTGCCAGTCTGTTTGTTTGGCCGGTTTAATTTCCGAAATCACTCAACAAATTTGGACGAAACTTTATTAACATTTAGAGGACTTTACAGGGAATATTCTAGGCTATTTTTCATTCCGAAAATATTTAAAATTCCAGTAAAAAAATTGAAAAAATTGAAAAATTATAGACAAAACTAGGGATTTTGTAGACAAATGTTGGGGGTATTGCGTGTCTAGATCGATCTATGTATTACATTATGTACAGGTCGCACCTACCAAAAAATTAGATCCAAGTGCCTCTGTCCTAATCGATTATCATTTGCGCACAAATTACTATTAAAAAATAGAAAAAATAAAAAATTCTGAACAAAATTAGGGACTTATGGTTTGCATTTGCATGGGCAGGGCCCCTAGTGTTGAAATAAATATCTAAACTACAGTAAAAAAATATAGACGAAGACCGGGATTCGTACCCAGGACATTTATCGTTCCGTGCAGCTGCTTTGCCAACTAACCTACCCTGAACACCAGATATTGGTCGATTTTATATCACTTGTACGGTTTACTGCATTTCTTTGTGAACAACTGGATCTTTTTCCATGTTTTTTCACTTGTAATTTAGCTAATACTCTGTGCAAGTGTATTTCGTAAAAGTTATCACAATTTTTTACAAAAATATCAGTAAAATTGTTTAAAAAATCTCTATTCCACTTATTTCCTATGTTCAAAAGTTTAAATTGTTTAAATAACAATTGGATGACAACAATGGTGCGTCAAGGATGTGTACTCCCTCCGTTTATATTTGCGGTAGTGATGGTCTTTAAACTGAGGGAGTATGAAGTAGTAAGGTACGCAGGAAGGATTTTAGTATTTATAATTTGTAAATTACATCTGCCTATTGTCTAAAAGATTTAGGGTTATAGAACAATATCCACGGTGGCTCTCCCTGTTATCGAAGGGGTGATGCCAATAGACCTGGTAATTATGATGAAAATGAAATTGCACGAGGATAAAGTAAGAAGGTGTAAGAGAGAGGAAGCGAAAAGTGATAGATGGAGGTTATGGAGGTTTGGCAAGCTCGATGGGAGAGTGAAGAAAAGGGAGAAGAGACCAGGCTGTACTGGGAAACAGTAGAAGATAGAATGAAGAACCAGTGGATACAATTGGACCATTATACCACGCAAGTAGTCTCAGGCCATGGAAACTTTAGATTTAAACTAAATAAGTTCAGATTAGTAGAGTCGGAAAATTGTGAGGAATGCCGGGAAGTGGACACTGCATATCATGCAATATGTGAATGCAGTAAGTACAAGAAAGTTGGAGGTGAAATGTGAGGGGATTGGAGTGGAATATGGGAGAAGGGCAATGTGAAGAATAAAGAGTGTTTTATAATTTTCAAAGGAGTATGCAAGATAGTGGGAAAGGGAAGAGAAATTAGGAATTGAAAAGAGGAAAGAGAATAGCACACGTACGAGACGGATGAGGTGGAAGCTTGATGATTCCTGCAATGGGATGAGGGGACACTTGTTTGGAAGAATACGGCAACAGTACACCGTGAGTGTCAGGAAAGGAAATAAAGGGGAATAAGAAGTTTAAGAGAGTAAAGTATAAGACGAAGGCCTGATGAAATAAGTCAGGACTTGATCATCAGGGGTGGTGGAGGGCTTCCCCAAACAAGGGTCTAAAACATTTATTGTTATGAGAGAGAAAGTACAACATCTGATTTTGGAAGATTGAAGCAAGACAATATAAATACCTTAAATAGAACACAGATACAACCAAACAGTATTGAAGAATAATAACTGGAAGTAAAGTTTCAATCAGTGAAGGAGAGTAGATGGACGCGTACAGAAGCCGAAAACCAGCTGACACCAACTCAGCTGAGGAAAGAATACAAATGTCTTCTTCATCATACTCAATGCCCGGAAAGAAAGTACCACACAAAAACTACCTCAGCTAGCAAATTTTGTATTGACCATTCCTAATTGTTCAATTAACTTGAAAGAAATTATTTATCTGTTAATCACCTAGTTCCCGTAAGCCAGTAATTATAAAGCTAGTGTTTTTAATCAAGAACTAAAGTTGGTCTAGAAAATGTATTTTCATTTGTTCTTCTTCTTAATCATTCACTCTTCAGATTAATTCCAAGATACCATCGCTCCACTTTCATTAGTCCTAGAAACTAGAAAAGCAGGATATCCTTGTACACAGGTTTGTAACTAGTATTTTGCACAGATTGTAAATGCATAAAAAAAACAATATTAATCAGAGATTGTTTTATTTTTATGTGCTTGAATCAACCTATTTTTGAAATATAATGACAAATTAGATTAAAAAACCAATACAGGAGAATTTAAATAAAATTTTAACCATAAACTGTCAAACACCTAGAAAATGAATTTTTCTTTTCTATTTCTTTATATAAATTTAATGTGGTTGACTCCAGTCTGCCACTATCTTATAAATGGGAAAGTACATATTTTTATTATTATTACTTTCTTTTAATAGTGGAAAATTAATATAATTTTATGGAATAGATTAATTTTTGTATTAATGTGTATGCGTATTTAAGTTTATGTGTATATCTGTATGATTAAAAATGTGTTTCTATAAATAATTGTAAATACAGATTGTTTTCTCTGCAATTTAAGTTGTATAATTTTTGATATTATAGTTAGTTACTAGAAATTAGTTACGTTTAAAGTATAATGTAGGCCTATGTAACGATGTAATGTGAATTTGGAATTAAGTTATGTATTTTGCTTGAAGATGGGATTACGATCTAGAATCGTGTCGTAAATGTTATAAGCAAACGAAAGCACACGACGGTTTATAAAACAGGTAAAATAATATTAATAATAATTTTTTTCTTATTTTAATTTATGAAGTGTTGTGTAACAGAAGTAGTGAAATAATCAATTGTTTGTTCAACTATATGTTTAAACAATTTAAATACATACTTGAATAAACGTTTACTGTGGATAAATATAATCCCACTTTTACTGAAACAGAAATAAAATTGTTTCAGTTGATAGTTGACTGAACTGTGAAGAGTAATAAAGCTTACGCAAGCGTTACAAATAAGTTGTTTGATATTTATGTATTTGCAGAACGTTATGGAAGAAGATCTCGATTGTTTCCCATCTTCAATTATCGAAGCAAAAAAGTAAACGCTCTGACAAATTAAATTGGTCCTGGAGGGGAAATAAATGGAATTGGAGAAATATCAATTCAAGGACTGTATTTGGGGTTGTCTGATTTCTTTTATTCATTGAATTTATTTTCAGTGCATGTACTTCGATGAGTTCGATTTTGTCTTTCTGTGATGGTAGAAACTATCATTAAGTCAAACCAGTTCGCATTGCAGTTTATTTTCATCGATTGCTAGCACAATACTACAGTTTGCGATAATATAAACAGTACTCCAAATGTAATAGCTTTATGATTATTTTTAGGCAAATGCGCAAATTAAAAATCATCTGAACACTTTAGTGTTTAACACACACATGCTCTATACGTTCTTTGTTAAGTTTAACCCCAGAAATAGCAGTCAACAAACTGTGTGTCGTCTTAGATTCTTACAGCTGTACGATTGTCCCGTTTTAGATAACACATCTTGTATTGAATATTTCACCCACTAAATATCATCCAATCTCATTAAAACAAAACAATTGGAAAGGTAATATTTCAAACTTTAATTTGTATACTTACAATTTCTTTCTAAAACGTCTGTAATGATCGTTGTAAAATTGTAGTTGTCTAAATCAATTGATGCCACGCGAGAAAGCAATAGGAAATTACATAAATACGTAACTATATCAAAGCCCACTAAAGAATACCGTTGAGGGACGGGCTTGTGTACACCGAGACCTTGAACGCTCCAATCGCCGTAGTGCGACGTTGTCACGTTCTTCCCACGCTTCTAACTGACTGCGGCTGACTCAACGCATTTATAATTCTTTAAACTTGGCGATCAAGCAACTACCGGTAAATACCAGGAGTGTTCGAGGCTAGTAGATATGGCAACGCTGCGCGCCCATCCTATTGGCCGCTTCGCAACGGTATTCTTTAGTGGGCTTTGATATAAGGCTCAATATCGCTAGACAGAATTGTTTTGAAAATAATATAAAGATATCTTTGGATTCGTCAAGATTTGAACTTTCTAAAACTGCCTTCCAATCAGACGTCACTTTTATAGTTTCGAAAATATAAAGTTTGCTGCAAACCCTTGCAATTGGACAGTTCCCAATGAAGAGTACATTTCGGCAATCGATTATATCTATTACAGTTCGATATATTTGAACAGATATGTTTGTATCGATTTGTGGAGAAAACTTCTAAAAATCGTTTCGTGTAAAGTAAACCACATTTTCTGTTACGATTTTATTCGTACTGTCGTGGGTAGTACAGACATTTGTTGAATTCTATACGCCGAGTTCCCACGGTTTCGATATGCGTTCTCCAACTATCTAGACCGGCAGGATATGTGTAGGATGAATACGTGAGATGTTTTATCCGTTTGATCTAATTTTGTGATAAAAGTAAAACTAAGTGGATTACGTTTATAAAATAAGAATTTATAAGTATACGGTCAAAAGATTTCTATGATTTATGATAGAAAGTTCTATGATTTATTCTCTACTCTTTGTTACAATAATATTTTATTTTGTGCAAAGCAAATATTCCTAAATTATTATTCAAACTAGGCCTAAATCAGTATTGTAGTAGGATCATAAAAACTGGTGTTAAAAAAAAAGAAATTTGAAATTGATATATATTTTTATACACGACAATTTATAACTAAATTGCAAAACTTTTGTACATTGAGAAAAAAATTTGAAAAAATGTTTACCAATTTTTATGTATGCCTAAAGTTTTGAACTTTTTCCTTTCGTTACTGAACATTTTTTGTTTCTTGAACTAACAACTTTTACAATTTTACATCAAAACATTTTTTAACTTTACCCGATTCCACGTTCACCGTGCAGTTTGCTGTAAACGTAGTAGCATGTCTATTCTCGCATAAGACCTGTACTGCACGGTGAAATTGGAATCAGGTGTACATACCAGGTGTCTTAAAAGTCCCACTCCTCCCCTTTAACTTTTGTGTTTGTTAAAACAAAAAAATATCCTTTGGGGAACGATACTAACTTAGCCCAAAGTATCTTTTAAATGAATTGGAAATTTTGAGTGTCCCCTAAAAATGGGGGATTTTGGGGGCAACTCAAAATTTTTAAATGGGAAGTATGGTCATGTGATACCTCATTTTAAAGGTATATTTTTTTAAGACTAGGAAAGTGACATAAAGAAAATAAAAATCGTCCCACCAAAACAAAATAGCGGCCCTAAACGTGTTGAAATAAATCGACATAAAGTTGCTAATATCTCGAAAAGGAAGAGTTTTTAGACAAAATTTCAAGAGACAAAAAATGTTTATTTCAAAGTGCTGGACTTAAAAAATTGCTACCAAATTGATTTCGTAAATTTTAAGTTGACTCCTACATCTTAGAAATGTTTGTAAAAAATCTAACATTGTTTATTGAAAATACTTCCAATACGGGGGTTGGCGTGCAACATACTGTGTGTCGGCCGCTTCTCTTAGTGTTCAGTGCCAAGCTCACATTTGCGTGATATTAATGTAAATATGTTTGTGAGAAAGTATGTGCCAGTTTCTGATACCATTTGTTTTCTATAAACTGAAAACTATATATATAAACTGATTTCTACATACTAACTTACTCTTGAGTAGTTAGTATATATGGAACCATAAGTTTTGAATGACCCGTTCGTCTACATTAAAAAAGTTACACATAAAATTTATAATAACTTGAAATACCTTAGAGTAGGTCTTTTCTATAAAATCCATAGTTTTAGTGTTACGGGTACAAAACACTGAAAAATATGCAAAAATGTCACTATTTATTGTGATTATTTATTGTGAACGCTCCACGGAAAGTTTGGTTTTCAAAGAAATAATTGGTATACATGTTATATCAAAATTTTATTGAACAAATACCAAAATACATTGAAAAAACTCTGTTATTTATTTAGTCGTTTTAAAGAGACCTTTAAGATGATGTATCACACAATGGGTGTTCCCATTTAAACTATTTG
>JAGFPH010004875.1:46683-57010 GCA_018207615.1 Philaenus spumarius | reverse complement strand
TTTATTTGATGATTGAAGTTGTTAGCCTGCTAAGGCATCGTCTTTGGGACGTTATATGTTTTTAAAAAAGGTTAAAACCTTGTTAGCAGGCTAACAACTTCAATCATCAAATAAATGGATCTGATGATGACGGCATAGCCGTTGAAACCGGTTATCCACCTATTTAACCAACTTTGGATTGACTGACGGATACACAAGGTAAACTACCTATTAATATTATTTATAATACCATATAACTAACTGTAATTATAGTTGTATTACTGTAGCCCGTGCATCTTTGAGGATGGCGACATTGACGTTGAAACGTGTTTGAAGTTACTAATAAAAAAACTCGTTATCTATTATAGTTTTCCAGTTATATAAATCCAAAATTTTGAAAATATTATGACAATGTTCAAACCAAAATATTTCAAGAACTATCAGTGCTAAGTCGATGTAGTAAGCGAGGAAAATATTTGAAAGTAAATTTTCTTAGTGGTGTAATTAGTTTGAGCTTGCGAATCACCAAAAAATTCGACTTTCTTTTTGTATTTCGCCGCCTTCGCCGCTACTGGTCATGCAGAGTGTTTGTTGCATGGCTTCGCTTGAACTGGAATTATGTAACGGCTGTTGTTTTAGGTTTGTCTTTCCCTACCGTATGCGATTTGTATGCGTTTGTTTTGAAATTATTGAATTGTCGATGTTATAATAAATAAATGATGCTTCGTTTTAACGAGTTCGAAATAATTCCTATCGTGGGAGACGGGAATTGTCTATTCCGTGCCGTATCGTTCTGCGTATACGAAACGCCAAATTTTTACAATGTCTTTCATTTTTAGCGAATTTCCATAGGAAAAATGAGCTATTGCAGTGGCCCTTATGGTAAGACCCAAGGTCGGGAGTAGCAAATGAGCACCGATCATGGTCCCCAGAACACGTTTTGGGGTGTCATTAAAAATCATACATATATATATATGTATATATGTGTTCGCACTCTAGCGGCCGCATTTAAGATTTAGTTCAAAGGTTGGATGTCTACGTCGCTCGGACGAGTTCGTTAGCTAAAAAAATCCAACAACCGGAAGCACGTTTTTTGACCAGAAGTTACTATTTTTTTTTTATTTTTCCTAAGAGAATGAACATTTTCTAAAAATATAAATGTAGGATATCATTCTGCACATTCAGTTTTTTTACGCGACCTTATAGCTCGCTTGGATCCCCCAAAATCGACCAAAACGTAAAATACCATAGAAGTACCTGGTTCAAAGCCATGTGGTGGATTCTACCGTGGGGTTGGCGTGCAAAGCACGCAATGCATTGTTTATCGAAGATACTCCTAATACGGGGGTTGGCGTGCGAAGCACGCAATGCTTTATGTATTGAAGATACTCCCAATATGCGGAATGGCGTGCGAACCATTTTGCAGCTATTCAGCACCGTCGTGAATAGACCTATTTCCTAAATTTTTGGTTGAAACAATAAAACATATGCATATAAACTTAATTTTTGATATTTGCTCAACTCACGTCAGCGGTTCAGCTGCGTGGTCGAATTATTTTTATATTAAATTTTATCACAAAATTTATTCAGTTTTACTCTATTTATTGATTTAAGTTGAATTTTTTTCATATTCTCCAATATTTTCCAATTTTATTTACCATTTGTTTTGTTTTTTTCGAAATGTTGTATGACCTGAGCAAAGTGAGCAGTCCGAGCGAATATGCTCTTACTGTTTATTTTACGATCTAAATTTAATTTATTTTATACATTTTGTCATTTCAGTTTCTGTTTATTTATGTACTAGGGGTTCTGCCCCTGGACGCTTCGCTTCGCTCGCAGTTGGAAAATTCGCTAAAGAATCTCGTTAAGCTTTGGCTCGTTTGTACATAGGTTTGTAAAATTATGAAATCAGGCTTAAATATATTAACAGTAATTACAAGATTATTTATAACCTCAAATACATGATTTAGAAACGTGAGAGACTTTCATTGCGATTTTAGTCCTAGTTCTACTACTATCTTCTGTCAACTAAAGTTTTAAAACGAGACCTAAATATAGTAAAAATTATTGCAGGATTAACATAACCTCAATACTATGTTTCAGAAATGAGCCAGGCCTATATTACAAAATTGACTATTTGAATTTATCCATCTTTGCCAAGTTTACCTTTTTTTTTTGACAAAATAAATTATTAAATCAGGCCCAATTTATTCTAATTCCAACTAATTAAAACACTATAAATTAGCTTTTTTTAACAGCAATTAATCCAATAGACAGCTGATAAAACAGAATAAATTGGCTTGTTTATAAACAGCTGCTTTGATCGCTTTATTTAATATTTCGTTGTTATTTTGTAACCAAAATGGCAACCCATAAGACCCTATGTTAAAATGTTTCAACTTTTAAATTAGATTTTCTCAAATATTGCTTCTTTACAAGAAATAAAAAACTATAAGGGTGTGCTTAATAATCAAAACTACCCTAAATACAAAATTTCTTTGAATTCGTTAGAGCCGTTTTCGAGATCCGCGACAGATACAAAGATACAAAGATAGATACAAGAATTGCTCATTTAAAGTAATAGGATAGGATAATAATATATCACAAGATGGTAATCTAGATATTGGCTAGATATAGAAAGAAAGAAACTTTCATGACATGTTCTACTGGTAAAAATAAAGAAAAACGTTCATATAAACATAGGTTCGAAAATGCTTCGTTTTTCAGGTAATACCATTTGATTTTTTTGTACAAAATACTTAATATCTTTGGCTGTAGAAAATGTACTGAATGCACATTTGGATACATTTATGGTGTGGCATTTTTTACACATGTGCGCAGACACAAAAGCAAACTAATTACACCACTCGATAGAAAATTTAATTTCAAATATTTTCCTCGCTTACTACATCGACTTAGCACTGATAGTTCTTGAAATATTTTGGTTCCAATATTGTCATAAAATTAAAAAAAATTTGGATTTATATAACTGGAAAACTATAATAGATAACGAGTTTTTTTTATTAGTCCAATATACATAAAATAAAATCTGAACACAAAATCTCACAACAAATACGTTTAGTAACGTCAAACGCGTTTCAACGTCAATGTCGCCATCCTTAAAGATGCACGGGCTACAGTAATAAAACTACAACTATAGTTAGTTATATCGTATTATAGTAAAATTATCGTATTGATTACTGTAGCCCGCGCATCATTGAGGATGACGAAATTGTCGTTGAAACGCGTTTGAAGATATTAAACGTATTTGCTATGATACTTTGTGTTCAGGTTTTATTTTATCTATATTGACTAATAACCCCCCTCACCCCGTACAGTTTGTAATTAAAAAGGACATTTTTTTCTACAGGTTTCAGGTTTTATTTGATCTAGTTACTTTCACACAAGCCTAGCTTATTAGTTATTTATTAGTCAATGTAAAACTACTATTTCCAACTACCATTTATGAAAAATGAACTAGTTGAGTTACTAACTACATACAATACTATAACACCTACTTAGAAATGTAGTACCAAATCTATTATTGAAAATGACAAATGTCGGACAAAAGTAATTTCGGACCTAAGCTTATTTAAAAGTGTTATTATTTCAGTTCTTAAATCAGGCCATAAAATATTTTATTGACTTTTGAACAGTGCATGTGTTTTCAGACGACTTGTTTTTGAAAGAAACCAAATATACAAGCAAAGTAATCAAATCACTTACATCGATGTTCCGCCTACAGGAATTAATGTCTCGATTTTCTCCCTGCTTCTTTACTTAGCGATTTGATTTGTGTCGGGACATTTACAGATCGCATTACCTTTCACTCCGCTCCATTGGCTTTACATTAGGGTTTATTTCGTTCTGTAAGCACTACAACTCTAATTGCTTGTGTTAACTCCATCAATCTGTTTCGGAATCCTAGTGTCTTAACGAGAAAAATAATTGAATGGCTGAGAAGCCAAGCGGTATAAGTGTAGTGAAGGTAGTTTTGAGAAAACTCAGTTTAAAGTTAAACTGTTAAATCAAATCCAGGTAAAACCATGATCACTAAAACTAGTAGATTTTTAATCGCTAGGTTCTATACTGACATAATAACAAAGATTAATTTGATTTTCATCCTCATATTCTTTGTTATCAGCCAACATTTGGATAAAAGTTGTCACTTGTACCACTGGGCTGTTAACACGGTCACTGCTATAAGGACGCACATGTGAAATTGACACTGAATACTATGAGAAGCGGCCGACGCACAATGCATTGCACGCCAACCCCCATATTGGGAGTATTTTCAATACACAATGCATTGCGTGCTTCGCACGAAAACCTCCGTATGGGGGTATTTTCAATACACAATGCACTCCAACCATCGTAATGGGTTTATTTTTAATACACAGTGCATTGCGTGCCAATTTTAAACCTATGTGCTATGGACTTTAAAATATTAGTGATTATTACGTAATAAGATTCAAAAATAAAAAGTAAAGTAATTTTTACTCATTTAGGCTATAAATATAAACAAATAAAAGGACAGCTCCTAGCACAGGAAATACGAAATTTGCGTAGCAGTGAACGTGTTAACAGGAATTAGAAGTTACGTAATAGAACATAGGTTACAAGTAAATTACCTATGTAAAGTAAAGCGACTTGCATCACATGTATCCTTTGGCTTCTAAGCTAAACAGCTCTTCTACGTAGTAGTAGTTTTTTTCGCAACTTGATCTCAGCACATGATAGACTTAGTTATATTCCTTGGCCACAAACATTTTAAAGTGTTGAAGAGCCAGTTTTTGCACTTAACTCCATTATTAAAAAAATTTCATTTGTACCCCTTGGCTTCTGAGCTCTTCAATTAATTTGAATAACCAAATGATCGCTGATATTAAATATACCTTTAAATATAAGAACAAAACACAAACAGCGTAATAACTTCAATGAACAGCTGATGGGTTATAAGTTAAAGCAAAAAATTAGTGTTTTCATACACGTGATAGTAATACAAACGATTTTCCTTTGTGAGATGTTTGAAAATCATGTCGAACTCCAGTCAAAGTTTCTGACATTCAAAACCAAAGAATTGCCCCTTAAAACTCCAGAAAATAAGCAACTTCTGTTAAAAATCGTCTCTTCGTGGATTTGAAAATTCGCTTTCTTCGTCAATATTTCTCATTAAATGTAAAAGCGTGTAAGACTTAAACCAGGCTAGCATACGCTTTATTAGTATTACTGGTAACCCTGACATTAATGCTTGTAAGAAGGAATAAAATCTATTTTGTTAAGGAAGGGATTTAATTTGAGAGTTTTCATTTTAAATAGTGTACGTCGTCTAACTAGGTTATTCAGGGCTGTAAATGTAATGAATTACCAAGTTGTCTAACGAAATCCTTGTCTCCGCCATCTATCCGCCCGCTGGTTACAGCTTAGGTTCTTTGCCATAATACCATTAATGAATATACGTTAGAGATGTGCATAAACACGCCAAATGTAGAACTTAGGAAAATAAACGGTACCAGGAACTGGCAGAAACTTTCTTTTGCTAAATGTAAGTACCGCGTGGTGGACTGTTAAATTCTATACATTCCACACTTTTGGACTTTTTCCACACTTTTTTATTTCCAAAACAGCATCCATATATTGCTGTAATGTATCTTAACGGTTTAACCAGTGTGCACAGTAAAATATTCCAAATCCGCAGTTTTTCAAATTGTTAAAACTTACTTGTTTAATTAAATTCTTTATTGTACGGAGATCACGTTTCATGTTCCCGCCAAAATGTTTATATTTATTTCCTAAAATTCTTGAGATTGGCTTATATAAATTGTTTCCGACAGATAAACTCCTAAATGGTAAATTTGTTGTAAAGATACCAAAAATTCGTGTTTATTCATAAGCAGTTAATACATCATATCAGGGATAATCTCATTAGTCATCAGTCCCTGATACTTATAAAAAAAAGGAAAAAATGCATAGTCCATTATATTCATATATCATTTAAAAAAACATTAGTAATAAGATTTCATCATGTTTGTAAAAACCATATAGGCTTAAGTGTAGGCCAACATAATGTAAAAGGAAAGAAGAAATAATAACGTCGAGGTGGAAGAAGATGAAGATAGTTGGAGTAGAGAGGAAAAAGAAGGTAGTTAATTGTGGAGGGTTTGTTACTAGCTTTGTTGGAGAACAGTTGATTATTTATTTTATGGCCGACAATTTAAAATATACAATATAAGTCTGCTAGGTTGGGAAGCAAGAAGAAAGAATAACAAGTACAGTATTAAAAAAAAAGAAAAAGAAAATTGAATATCAAATTATAATATCCACCAAGCCATTTGGGTGATTCAACTAGAATTATTCACCACAACACATCAGATCTGCAGACCTTCTGTTATAAAATGTATACCTCTTCAAAATCACATACCAATAACATCATTAACCTCCTCAGTCTAAAAAATGTATCAAATTACAATCTTATTTTAAGTAGAAAATTTTAGCATGAGTTCAAACTTGTAATCATCATTCAATCATTCCATACGAATCAATCACAATTCATTAGGCTAAGTAAAAAAATAATTGTTGTTGTAGGCTATTGACTTTATAAAGAAATTGTGTTAGAACTAGTTTATAACCGTTAGCAAGCCGGCAAGAAAAAAAAATTAACTGGGTGTGCTTAAGACCACACGTTGGAAGTGATAACTTCTATGACTACGGGGATTTTTAACTCGGTAAATGTGTACAATTATAAGGATTATAAAACTGTAGGCCTATTTGTTCAAATTGTTTATTTATATCCGTTATTATATATTTAAAGAAAGGTAAAAATATTATCTTTTAGTTACCTTTTATTTCATATTGATAGATCAAATGATTTAGAAGTTGTTAATATTACAGTAAAGAAATTAATAATCAAATATTATGTTATACAAAGATGTACGAATGTTTCCGAAGTTAAACAGTAGGTATCCTTCTTTAAATTTGTATAAACGAATATATTGATGATCAAAGGTTAGTTTTATATACAGTTTATAACCCCAAAGCAAATCTTATAACGTGTAGAAGCCCATATAACTTATAGTTATAGAAGCCTACATTAGTTGTATAACTAATATATAAGAAAATTAACATCACAAGAAATTTTAATGGTTGAAGTTGTAAACATAACCCCAAAATATAATCTACGCTGGGTTTTGTTTAAGAATTACAGATGATGGGCGAAATCAGCTGTTATATTATATTAACTAATTCTTATGTGTTAATTTGATTGCTATGCTAATAAATGTAAATAATGTATTAATAATATTCCCTCTCCACGATCTGACTTGTGTCTAAACAAAAGCGTGACGCGAGATCTCGCGAGAAATCTGGCGTGATGCGAGATCTCGCGGGAAATCTGGCGTGATGCAAGATCTCGCGAGAAATCTGGCGTGACGCGAGATCTCGCGGGAAATCTGGCGTGATGCAAGATCTCGCGAGAAATCTGGCGTGACGCGAGATTTCGAAAACATAGCCAAGTCGAAAGTGCCCAACGGGCCAATAGATGTTATCACTTCAAAAAAACTTATAAACATTGAACCCCGAATTAATACTCATATGAACTCAACTTGTATTATTAAGTAATTAAATCATTTCATTGTTCTTCTATTTATTTATAAATCGAAGTTACAAATCGGGAAATCCGTATAATATTAATATTGAAATAAATATAGTTATATTGTTTACTTTTTCAAATAGAGATTGCTACGAAACTAAATTTACAAAAGCATTACTAACATTCTCAACACTTTACTAAGGCTTCATCAAAATTGAACAATCAGTTTTTAAGATCTAGTAATACAAATTTTTTTATAATGCAGTGTTGTAAAATTTATAATATTCGTGTCAAGAAAAAATAAGCAAATGCATAATTTTCTTCTTCAAAACATTCTCCATTTCTCAAAATCAACATTCCTGCAACAAATGTTCTAGCTGTAATATAATTCCCAAGTGGCCTTTATTGAATAAAACCTTCGGGTCAGAGGGAAGCAGGGAAAGTTAATTACTTAAGGCAGAGAGTCTTCACAGTTCATTTACCCGTGTTTCTGTTTACTAATAATTAGTGTTTTATATTTCTTGTTTTAACAATAAAGAATAGACGAACGAAATGTTTTGTTTTATTAGCTCGGTGGTGTTTGATAATCGATTTATTTTTGCTTAAAACGACAACGCTGATATTCAGAAAAATCAGTTGAATTTTCCAAATTTGTAAAGCAGAACAAAAAGTGTGGCATTCACATGGATTCGAACCATGAGCTTACAGTCCACAGCTACATTCGATGTGTTCATCAAAAGTTCATCTGATGTTTTAGTAAATTGTATCAAGCATAAACAGGATTAAATCTAAAAACTGGGTATATTGCAAGTTTTTGGTCATAACAAAAGCTTTTGATAGAGTTTTCCCGGTTTTTATATTATTCCAGTAAGATTTTTGGAATCATATTTATGTAACAGACAAATAAGTCTGTTATACCTTGTACAGCTCGATTTGTACCGCTAAGGTACCTTAGTTAAATCTGAAAGGTCAGATATTGTTGTAATTTGAATAAGTTTTTTTTAGAGGAACACGTTTTAGTTTTTTCCAAGAAAATATTATTAGTTTTTTCGAGCAAAATGTTATTAGTTTTTTCGAGGAACATGTTATTAGTTTTTTCTATGAAAATTGTATGAGTTTTATAGAAGAACATGTTATTAAGTTTTTAGAGGAAAATGTTATTAGTTTTTTCTAGCAAAATGTCATTAGGGTTTTCGAGGAAAATGTTATTAGTTTTTTCGAGGAAAATATTATTAGGTTATTCGAGGAATATGTTATTAGATTTTTCGAGGAAAATGTTATTCGTTTTTTCGAGAAAAATGTTATTAGATTTTTCGAGGAAAATGTTATTAGTTTTTTCGTGGAAAATGTTATTGGTTTGTTCGAGGAAAATGTTATTAGTTTTTTCGAGGAACTTGTTATTAGTTTTTTCGAGGAACTTGTTATTAAATTTCTCGAGGAACAAGTTATTTCCTTTGTAGATAATACAGTTATATTTATTGGATTTAAACTACTGTATTTCAATTGTATTTATATTAAGGAATTCGTAGTTGTAATTTGTATACTGTATTGTTTATTTGTAAACCTTCTCGTATGATCTACTTTCTTAAATCAGTTAATAAAAACACAGACAAAAATACAAAACAAGTTCCCTTATTATTCATACATTTAGTCAAAATTATTTACATTCTACTTTGGCGTTTGCTCATGTGTGCTTCTTTTATAAAACAATCACATGTAAATTGTATTAACATTTAACGTTGGTCACTATATTCGATCGATTTAATTGCGACAATTAAAGCAGTCTGTTGTAACCTAATCTAGATGTTAATGCGAAACAATTCCGTATTGCGTGGGACTTTGTATGCACCCCCATTTCAGTCAGGGGATTTGATTAAATTGTCTCACATCATCAAGCCTATTAATTTAATGTTAAACTAAACAATATACTACAACATCAATAAACGGTACCAGAAACTGGCACATATTTTCTCACAAACGTATACAATTATCAAACAAATTCACTGTGAATTCATAATTGTATTAATTAAAGTAGGAGAGAGAACACATCACAGTAGGAGAGTAACTAATCAATATTATTAATATTAGCTAGAGAGAAAACTATTCGATCGATTTCGAACAAATTTGCACCAAACATGTCAATAAGGCCTGCATAGATGCACGAAAAAAGGTTTTGAAAACTTTTGAAAAAAACAACCCTTTTTTTCCACAATTACTAAACGAGAATTTTTAAAAAGATATGGTAGGGTACATTAAGGGTCGGCTTTAGCTGTCGGCCATGTTGGCTGACACTCCATAAAACCATGTTAAATTAAAATCAAAATTTTCCTTTATTTTTGATCGGATAATTATGAATGATATGTCATTTTAAAGCTATGGCCAATATGCATTCAAATGGCTTTTCCAAAACTAAGAAAAACATTTTGTTTAATATTTATTAACAATTTAAAACATTGATTTTAAAAAAAATTTTATGTTGCCACTATTAACTATAGCGAAAAACTACCGAGCCATTCGCATGAAGAATTTCGTGCCCAAGAGTTGGTATTTTTTTTAAAACGCTATTTGAATAATTGCGGGTTTTAAATGGATTTAGGCTGAGCAATGTTCGTGTAACCTACCGCCATTATAGAGTGATTTTAAATATTTTTTTACGTTGTAAATATTAATTATAGCGAAAAATTACCAAACCATTCGGATGAAGAATTTTGTCCTCAAGAGTTTAGTATTTTTTTAAAAACGCTATTTGAACAATTGCGG
>JAGFPH010004875.1:34577-46583 GCA_018207615.1 Philaenus spumarius | reverse complement strand
CTCAAGAGTTTAGTATTTTTTTAAAAACGCTATTTGAACAATTGCGGGTTTTAAATGGATTTAGGATGAGCAATGTCCGCGTAACCTACCGCCGCTACGCTGGAGTCGCCGGTTGCTTTCTGTTTTACTAGAGCTTACCCTTAAGGGCTAAAAATCATTAGAGCCGTTTTTTTAATAAATAAAATAATAACAGATTTTTTGGGTGTTTTTGAACAAAAAGGGTGTTGTTTTTCAAAGCCTTTTTTCGCGTATCTATTTAAGCCTAATTGAGAAGTTTGGTAAAATATTTTTTTAAATCGATCGAATAGATTTCTCTCTAGCTTTGTATACAGACATTTTGTAAAAACCACTTTTTTGGACTCAGGGGTCCCAAAACGGATGTTTCCACAAAACATAGATTTTTTTTGCGATCACTATACTTTCTCTATACTATAGTATAGTGAGAAAGTAAAAGGATTAAAATTAATAATTAAGATTTGTGTTCTAACCTCGAGATCATGCTACGCCAGCCTATAAACTGATATTTGTGTAATCAAAGGTCTGTACTGTTAGGCCTAGTAATTGAAACATTTTATTTTTTCAGTTTTGTTGACGTACGTTCATGCCAGTTAGAATAAAGACCAGTGTGCAGCGTTCGTCCAAATAAATCTAACGCGAGTAATCAGCTTCGAACCTACGCGTCTACATTGGGCGAAGGATGAGTGTGACTTCACCTCACCCACCCCCCAATGGTGGCAATTTACTACTCAAACTGGAGTGCTGACTTAATTGGTAAATACTTAATTTGTCTCAAACATCAGCTCTAAGAAGGGACAACAATTTTACTATCATAATTTTCTAAGGCACATAACTCTTTTCTGAGGCAACCTGTTGTTTGTTACGCAAGGTTACAAATTTCTGCAGTCGACGGATAATTTAATACTTGAATAAATATCTAAATTCAAATTCTATGCATCTTTAACATGATTAATTATTATTATTTTACCTGTCTTAACGGCAACATACATACAATAATTTTAGGTTAGGCCTAGACTTAAAATTAATTTCTAGGCCTAACCTAAAATTTCAGCGCTCGACGATAGTGTCTGAACTAAGCCGATCGTCTCTTAATTTAAATTGATGAACCAAAACACACGTTTTTTAAATCTATTTACATTCATTGTCTCAGCAACCAATTTGGTAACGCATTTTCGTTATTCGTATTTTATATATGTTATTGCCATAGCAACCAATTAATAATACTTTTTTCGTTATGCATCACATTTTCTATTTCTCAACTCCCACCGCAACCCTCGTTTAGGAAGTTCGTTTCAAAAAAAAAAACAAAAAAAGAAACAGATTCGTAACCGAAACAAAAATCACAGAATAGCGTGGTCATTTTTATTCAGTAAATTAATTATAAACGTAGTATTTTCGACGCCATTTTGAAGGGTACATTCTTAAAATTTGCACAAACACAAAACAGTTTTGGGGTTGTTTTAGTGTATTTTTTAAAAGGAAAACTGTTAAAATAATAAATGAATGAAAACATTAATTTCGTAATTAATATAATATATTTTGTTCACATTACAGTAGCCACGGTAGCCGTGGTTGTTAAAGCGTCATTGCTTTATCAATCGTCATGGCAACCATCAATGGAAAGGTTCCGGGTTCAATTCCCATTGACTTCGAATAATTTTCTAAATGGTTTCTTAACAGACATCGTTGGCTGTGGTTCGGATTCCACGTAAAACAGTAGGTCCCGTCTTCATTAGCCTTAAGTGCAAAACAGTAGGACGTTAAACACACAAAAAAAAAAAAAAAAAAAATGTTCACATTACAAGAATGCAATATTATAATAATGGGTAATTAATTACCTTATACCGAGTTCTCATGTGACAATAAATGTTGAATTTGATATTTGAGACAGTGTGTATTTTGTTCAAAATGTTATGTCTATTGAATGTATTTCAGCGCTTGACGATCATTCCTGAACTACGCCCATCGTCTCTTAATTTAATATAATAGATTACCTTAAAAGGTCCGTCTTGTGACTTCAATTTTGGTCTCTGACTAGTTTCGAAGTCGCAACTTCATCATCAGAACTTAGTTTTTATTTTTTTTCATTCCTTCTGCAGGAATCGTCAAACATTAAAACAATAGTCAAAACGCACAACACATACACAAACACTAATTAAAACACTCATGACTAGCACCGGTGTGCACTCGATAGTATCCGGTGGAGCACTGTCGATAAGAACGAAATATTAACCACTATTGACCTTCGATGTATGTTTTAGGGCAGTATCGTACAACTGATTCGATCTGAAAGATAACTGATCATTCAACATGTCGTCAGGTTTAGGCTACTTTTGTACGCTTTGTAAATTTCAAATTCTTCCTGTGCATCCATTGTTCTGCCTTTCGCACATAAATATAATGGCTCCACACAGGATTGGAAATCTCCAGATCTGTAGTTATTCTCAAAAAGGTGACTAGCATAATTGGAATTGGCAATATTTTATTATTTGTTTTATTATTGGGAAGATGCTCCTTATATCGGCGAAGAAAAGTTCTCCCGGTCTGGCCTATATAATATTTGGTACATTCAGGACAACTTATCTTATACACCCCTGACTTATTTTCCAAGGGGATATCCGTTTTATGTTTAAGAAATGATGCAACGCTATTTCTTGTGCGGAACGTAAGCGTAATCTTGTGTTTATTTAATACATTTTTTAAAACATTAAGCAGTAAATTAGTGTATTCCGATGAGATATATTTATTAACCTTATTTTTATGTATATCTAAGTTTTGTTTATTTATTTTTTTAATATGGCTCCTGATTAACTTGTCTATTAACGAAATCCTGTACCCGTTAGAGACAGCTATGTGCTTGATGATGTTTATTTCATTGTGGTAATCTTCTTTGTTCAAAGGGACTGTGATGAGTCTGTGAACAAAACAGTGGAAAGCTGCCATCTTTTGGGAGTATGGATGGTGTGATTGGGCGTGAATGGTGACATCCGTTGTGGTGGGTTTGCGGTATATTCTATAGTTAAGTTTATCGATGCCCTTTACGATTGTTAAGTCTAAAAAATTAATTTGGTTATTGTTCTCTACTTCCAGTGTGAATTGAATTTTAGGGTTGACGCTGTTCATATAATTCAGTAATCCGGCAGCTTGTCTATTAGAACCATTAAATATAACAAATGTGTCGTCTACATATCTACTGTAGAATATGATGTTTTCTTTATATTTGTTATAGCTAATAATGCATATCAAATCTTAATTTAAATTGATGAACCAAAACACATGTTTTTTTAATGTATTTACATTCATTGCCATAGCAACCAATTTGGTATCGCTTTTTCGTTACTCGTATTTTATGCGTGTCATTGCCATAGCAACCAATTAATAACACATTTTTCGTTATGCATTACATTTTCTATGTGCTTCCTACAGCAACTCGCGTTAAGGAACTTCATTCCCAAAAAGACTTAAACTACTATTACATTAGTACCACAACTAATACAAAATTAATTTGTTCTAGCGTACTTGAAAGTTTAAATTCATCAACATTATTCACATTTGCCTCTATTGTAAATATTTCTTTATAATTACAATTTCAAAGTGGTACGATTTTATTGAATAAAACGTTCGGATTGGATGGGTGGAGAGGTAGAGTAATTACTCAAGGCAGAGAGATTCAGAGTTGGCTCCGTCGAGTACTAATTGCTATTTCGATATTGATGTTTTTTTTTTTTTATAAGGTATGTCCACTTTGTTTGGTTAGAAATATTCCCAAGAGAAACATTTTAGTTTTCGCAATCAGACGAGAAACAGCTGATAATTAACATACCTATTTTAATTTTACAATATGTATTTCCTTCCCGATACTAAAAGCATATTTTTCCAGATTACTTGAATATGCTACTAAAATAAATCAGATGTACAGGATGTCCCGTAAGTAAAGTACCAAACTTCGGGGAATGGTTCTATGGGTCAAAATAAAAAATAAATGTTCATATAAACACAGCCCCGAAAACGCTTTGTTTCCTAGGCATTCGCCATTTTGTTTTTTGTACAAAACAATTCTTATCTAGAGAACGGCTTGACTGATTGAGTTCATACTTTTAATGAGGTTTAAACTGACAATGATATATCTAAAAAAATATGCGATTTAATCCCATCATGAGTTTAAAAATGGCGGCTGTTTGAAAATTTCAAAATTAAATTACTCAAAAACCGTAGTACATTTTAACAAAAAATATCAAGACACCTTTTTTGTAGCCCCTTTAATTCCCTTTCAGATAGTGTAACTGTAAGAACAATCGGATGAAGGATAATAACTAAGTAAAGATAATAACAGCGTATGTACATACAATATTGACGTGTTTACTGTGTTGGTATAGGGTGCCGGGTTGAATAAACCAATTATTACACATAACTTAGCTATTATCCTTCATCCGATTGTTCTGACAGTTACACCAGCCGATCGGAAATCAACAGGGCTACAAAAAAGGTGTCTTGACATTTTTTGTTAAAATGTACGGTTTTTTAGTAATTTAGGTTTGAAATTTTCAAACAGCCGCCATTTTGAAGCTCTTTATTGATTTAATCGTTTATTTTTACCGAGATACATCATTGTCAGGTTACGTTTCATGCCAAGTTTGAACTCAATCGGGCAAACGTTCTCTAGACAAGAATTATTTTGTACAAAAACAAAATGGCGGCTATCTAGAAAACGAATAACACTAAACGTATGGAAACAGTAATACTTGTATCACAATATATAATTATATTAACTTTTCTAAGTTTGTATAACACATACTTTCCATTTTTTTGTTAATTGTTAATTCCAGCTTTTGGTGGTAATATTCGAATTACGCCCGACGGAACAGATCGTCTCTTAATTTAAATTGATTAACCAAAACACATGTTTCTTGTATGTTTTTACATTCTTTGACATAGCAACCAATTCGTTACACGTTACATTTTCTAATTTTCAACTCCTATCGCAATCCACGTAAAGGAACTTCATTCCAAAAAAAAGCTTGAACTAATTAACTTGCACAGTACAGTAAAATACAATCGTCTCTTCTGAATTTATAAACAAAGAAATTGGTTTAACAATACTTAAGTTATTAAAATGAAATAACACAACCCAAATTAGCGTTCGACAGGGAAACGAATAAAACAGTTTTAAAACATTGGTAAACCTGACTCCCCTTCCCATCCCACTGATCTGAAGGTTTATTCAATAAGAACAAACCACCTAGGAATTATAATGAAGCAAAGATATTTGATAGGAGAAAAAATGTAAGATAAAATGTTATATTCTAGAGGGAGTGGCTATTCAGTATTATTGGTTCAATTAAATTAAACAGGCTGACCTCGATTTGAAATATTAATTATCAACAGGTGGCTAGTGTTCTATTTACATCTTGAATATAAGTGCATGGGTGTGTGCTGGGTGCCTAGGTCTGTGTCAAGTTTATTTGCCAGTCATTACGAGTCAGATTGTATTTTAATAAGAAATAAATGGTTTGTTTTAATTTGTCTTTTCTTTAGATATTGTGATATTAAATATTTTTCTTTGTGTTACTTTGCTTCGCAATAATTGCACAAACCATCATATATAAATAAGTGGTTTTGCCCCGACTGACTTAAAATCAACGAAGAGCAAAAACTACATAAGATAAATAATATGAAAATTTGAAGTTCCCTATTCTTATGGGGGTCATAGATTTAGCCTAAATTTGATTTTAAAACGTAAAATTAGTGAACATAATATCCACTCCTTGAATAGATAAAACACCTTATTCTGATCAAAAGCTTAGCAACACATGTTCGGTGAAAGCATTTACATTCATTACCATAGCAACGAACTTAGCAAATTATAGCCAACTCCAATAAAATAGAGTGAACGTACGTGTGTAACAATGCATAACAGCTGGTTATCATCTGTAATAATTTAACAAAACCTATTTTAGATTATACTTTGGGTTTGTGTTTACAACTTCAATAAATAATATAATGTCTTGTAAAGTAGATTTTTTTAAATATGAATTATAGAACTGTTATGGGATATAATATAATATTTTCTTTGAGGTTAAAATGGATATAAATACAACCTTTTAGCATCAATTTATTCATTTATACAAATTTAAAGAAGATTAACCTATTAGTTTAACTTTGGAAACATTCGTACATCTTCGTATAACATATACAAATATTCCACTATAAATGTATGCATAACAATATTAATAGCTTCTAAATAATTTGATATATCAATACGAAATAAAAAACAATTAAAAGAAAATATGTTTATCTTTATTTTGATATATATAAATATATCCTACATAAATATAAAATTTTGACAAATAGGCCTACAGTTTTATAACATTTTATCTAAATATCATTATAATTGTACACATTTAGCGAGTTAAAAATCCCCTCAGAATAGTTAGTTAGGCCTACATAACTTTTGTTTTTAATAAATAGTATTTTTTTTAAATTATGTATTTCTCACGTGTAGCTAATTAATCTGATAGTAACTTTCATGACGGCTTACTAGTCAGTTTATTATTATTTACACAAAAATAAAACTGGTCATTTTTAGGTTAGGTTAAAAAAAATAAAACAAACAGACACAAAAATCAATGAAAAGTTTTTCATTGTTTTACCGCAAAAAAATCAGGTGGTTATTGAATCAGATGACTTTTTGAGCAAGTAGCGAATGACTATAATGGCTGATTTCACACTCACTGACACGACAGCGACACGGCACCGACACGATACAGCAATTGTACCGATATCGTCACGATATCGGCAGACGTCTTTCACATTTACCGACTCGACGCCGATACCGACACGACCAAGTACCCATATTTTTATCGTACAGGTTATTGTATCCACGGTATATAGATTACTAACGGTAGGATTCACGAGTGGATGCGCAGTAACTCGTGACGTCATCGGTGCCCAGTTTCTCATAAGCTCCATAAGCCTTATGTAAAAATTGAATAACTTTTAAAATATATACCCGTTTTTAATAAAATTTGAACCACATATAGAAAACATATCTTTATTAATAATATAAAAAAATCAGATTGTTATAACAAATTTTTATACCTTTAATGATTATTCCTGTAAAAATTATTTTTCAATATCTTTATTCGGTGAAAAATTGTTTGTTCATGTCTTCAGTAAAAAAACAAACAGGGCTTACTTTCCACAAGTTCAATTAATGTCACAACTTCATATTTAAAATAAAACATATTTATTATTTATCTAACAGAAAAAAATATTTAACGAGGCCAAATTATTATTGATTGATTACCATAGCAACAAGTAAACAAACTGAGACGATATCGTACCGACCAAGAAAGGAGACTAGCACGACACCGACATGTCGGTGAGTGTGAAAGCTGCTCTTAAGTTAATAAGTTAGTTTTCATGACCGACCACATCGTGCCGATATCGTGTTGGTGTCGTGTCGGTAAGTGTGAAATCAGCCAATAAATAGTCACGTCTTGGACGTAAAGTGTGCATTAATAACATCAGTTAATAATACAGTACCGTATTATAAAAACAATGGATTGTAATTTATTTTAAAATTACTGTTTAGGCTATTATTATTAATAAAATTTTAACTATTAATAGTAACTAATATATGGTCGAAATTTAACCAATTTTGATTGCAAGGTACGAAATTCAGCTTGTATTTCACGTAATTAATTATAATTTATCATAAGTATGCAAATTCTTTATTCTTATCTTGATGCTAAGAGGAAAAGAGTGAGCAAGGTCAAAGAGGAAGCTTGATGGAATGATTGATAAATATTTGTTAAACATGAGAAATTAATTAGAAGTAAACGATTCAACTGTTAACTTAAACGGTAGAATAATTTGACAAATAAATACATATAAGTAATCATTCAATTTGAAAAAAATTTAAACAATGCTGTTAAACAAAAAGTTTTTATTCCGATAATTTTGTTTATATTTTACCGTGCAGGGAAGGCAAAGGGAAATTAGCTCATACAGTCGTGAATGCGAACAAAATGATTTCACTTGATTGTTTGACGCCTTTTGTATGCACAAGTGGTGTTTATAGATAAATATAAACCCATAAATTAAAAAAAAATATTTTTGTTATTTTATATAAATAAGCCATATAACATGTCTTATTTATTTTTAATTAGGAAGTAACATAGTGGTTTCTTATTTTTAAATTCCTTAGTTTATCAAGGGTTTATTCTCTAGCTTCAAGGAAAGTAAAACAATCAACATTTTTATAGGGGTTGTTACTACATTTTCACCCCCTAGCAGCACGCGACAAAATGTAAATCTATGATACTTTTTTTATGTATGTTGTAAGAAATAAATGTACAAATGTTTACCTCACTAACTTTAAGGAAAATATAACTTTGTAAATTTTTATTGTTTTAGGGGTTGTTATCACATTTTCACCCCTCGACAAAATACAATTCTAGTTGACTTATACTATGTATCTTGTAAGAAATAAATGTACTAAATTTCAGCTCTCTAGCTTTATGGAAAGTATAATAATAAAAACGTTTTGTTTTAGGGGTTGTTTCAACCCTTAAATCAAAATTAATTCTAGCCTATGTTACTCAGGAATACTGTAGTTTTTATAAATAAAACAATTTTTTCAATCGGTTCAGTAGTTCCACAGAATACCCCCTACATACAAACAAACAACAAAATTTTACCTCTTTATAATATTAGTATATACTATATACTAAAAAAAGTACTACAAATTTCGATGTTCACGTATTGATATAATGAGCAATCTATATATATATATATATATATATAAGCCAAATACCATTCACTGACTCATTACCATTTCTCAAAAACGTCTCAACGGATTTGAATGAAATTTGGTATGCAGCTTCCTCTAGGGCCCTTAGTGCTCGCTAAAAAAGGTATTTAAAAAAAATCTAAATTTTACGGGGGGTTTATGGAGTCAAAGTTACTAAAATTTCCACCAAACTTATTAGAATGGAATTTGGTATGTAGCTCCTCTAGGGCCCTAGGTGCTTGCTAAGAAATGTTTAAAAAAACAAATTTAATTTCAGGGGGTTCGGATGGGTCAAAGTTACTAAAAATCCCCTTAAGAAATGCATAGGGTAATATATTTATTTATATTTTTTGTTGTTGTTAATATACAGTTAACTGATTTGTCTACCCGTGCAAAGCCGGATCGGGCAGCTAGTTATTAATATAATTTCAGAGTTAATACAGTTTTAGTTGATTAATTTTCACAATACCTTGATTCTACAAACTCAGTTAATAAATTATTGTGTTTGGGCTGGCAGACATCTAAGAAGCACACGATTGTTTGCTTATGTCAAATCGATGAAGCGAAACGGAACGTGGAGTGATCTGTAAATTGTCCGCCATAAATCAAATTGCTAAGTGATCAGAGAGAAGGGGCAGTAGAGATTGAGTCCCGAAGGAAAAACATCAGTGTAGTTGATTTGATTTATTTGCTTTTTGAATTATTATTGTCATACAATTCGGTGTTGTAAGATTTGTCGGGTTTCAAATCCTAACCTGAATACTGACCGAATACAGGTATCTGTGACGATGTCGTGCCATCTCGTCCAAGTGCCATCTCGTCCAAGTGCTATCTCGTCCAAATTCCATGAACGTAGGGTGGGGGGTTAATTCTCTACCTGCCAACTAGTGCCATCTCGTCCAAAACCCTATGCTATTGTTTACTTGACAGGTCTACAAAAACTATTGGAACGTTTAATTCTTTTTATTAAGGGTCTTCTATACATTAAGTAAAACAGCAAGGTATTTGTTTACTTTAGCGTGTCAATCGAAACTACTGTAAATACACAAACCTTAACTTTATTCTTTATAAATATAGTATTTATACACTTCACTGATGCCGGGAAAGCAATATTTAACCATCTTCATACCTTGCGTAAAACAGCAAAAACATGCACTTCGTACTAACGCGTAAAAAAAGGACAAATAGAGGAAGTTTTAGTTTAATTTTTGTCACATTCATGTTTTCCACATTTTATGTACGAGGCATGTATTTCTACGATCAACTATATAGCCGCTAGAGCGCTCTAAAAAAGGAGAAAAACTTCAAAAGTGGGAAAACGTGATTTACATCCAATTTACTCGGAAACTATTCATTTTAGTATATTAAATACAATTAAATATTATTACTTATACAATTTATTTAATTGTTTTATAATAGTATATTGGTGATGTCTGGTAGTTGACAGTAAATTATGTGTTAACTCAACGCCATCTTATAAAGTTAAATTTTGAATTAGGCCTATAATACTTGTACAATATTAAAGTTGCTTTGTGCAGGACTACTATACTTTTGTGAATAACAGAAAACAAGTTGGTATTTCAGTTAAATTTGTATAGTGCTTTAAAAAAACATCCCTTAATTTTATAGGAATTATAGCTTCACTGATGCATATTTCGAATATAACAAAATTAATTAGGGCCTACTTAAGCTTACGGGAAAATGTAATGTTTTCTGTTAGTTATACAGAATTACTAATAATTTATATCTAGATATTGTTATTTTTACATTTAAGATTTTTCCTTATAAATTAATTACATATAACGTTTACCATTCTATGGCGTAACATTTATATTATATAATATTATAGTAAGCAATATTTCATTTAAAAGACTACTAAATGGCAATTTATTTTTTTTTAATTGTCATTATTTATATTAGTTATAATCTCAGTAAGATAAGTATTATTTTAGGCAATCAATAGCAATAAAGTGTGTATCTTACTTTGAATTTTTGTATTGCGTTGAATATAAATTGTCAATTGTTTGGAAATTACCATTGTATTGCAATATCAGTAAGGTGTATTCTATTGTATTGGTCATTCAAAAAGTATTATTTATGATTTGAATTTATTCTTAAATATTTATACTCTGGTTTATATTGGAATTTGTAGAAAACATTCCACTATATTTTTCATGGTTAAACACTGTCATAATTTTCACTGTCAGTCAGAAAAATTATAAATCAATGGCAAATAAATTGCAGATGTTATTTAAACACATTTAAAAAGGCCGATTAATACAGTCTAATGCAAATTAAATACAAAATTAAATGATGTGATAGAATGTCTTGTATTAATAAAACTAAGGGCTTTGCCCCTGTACGCTTCGCGTCCCAACCCTGCCTCGGCCTTCGGCCTCAGATGGCTGCTTCGCTTCGCTCGCAGTTAGAAAATTCGCTAAATAATATAGTTAATCTTTGGCTCGTTTGTACATAGGTTTGTACAATTATGAAACCAGGCTTAAATATATTAACAATAATTACAAGATGAATTATAACCTCATATACATGATTTAGAAACGGGAGAGGCTTTCATTACGATTTTAGTCCTAGTTCTACTATCTTCTGTCAACTAAAGTTTTGAAACCAGGCCTAATATAGTACACATTATTGCAGCATTAACTTAACCTCAATACTATGTTTCAGAAATGAGCCAGGCCTACATTACAAAATTGACTATTAGAATTTATCCATCTTTGCAAAGTTTACCTTTTTTTGACAAAATAAATTGTTAAATCAGGCCCAATTTATTCTAATTCCAACGTGCTAAAACAGTATAAATTAGCTTGTTTTTCAACAGTTATTAAAAACCATCCAACGAACAGGCACTACATCTCTGTGACAGTTAAGCGAATAGTTGTAGAATGGGAGGAAAATCAAATTACAAAAATCCTCTAAAAACTGCCGGAAGGCTGAGTTCAAAAACACTAGTGAAAAATTTTAAGTTAAATCATTTCTACAACCAATCAGCACCTCAGATATTTTAATAATATGCATTAAATGTAAATAAGCAATCGAAAAAATACTGGCTTGAGAATTAAAATATAATTTGAAAATGTATAAACATTATTTTGTAAACGTACATATGGTTCTCTTCGCCTGGAGGTGTCGTTAGGCACATTCACAAAAACATAAAATTTTACTGTGAGATTATT
>JAGFPH010004875.1:16779-34477 GCA_018207615.1 Philaenus spumarius | reverse complement strand
CATCCGATAGGGAATCAAAAGGGCTACAAAAAAGGTGTCTTGACATTTTTCGTTAAAATGTACGGTTTTGGAGTAATTTAGGTTTGAAATTTTCAAACAGCCGCCATTTTGAAACGCATGATTGGATTTAATCGTTTATTTTTTTTGAGGTATATCATTGACAGCTTAAACATCATGCCACGTTTTAACTCAATCAATAAAACCGTTCTCTAGATATGAATTATTTTGTACAAAAAACAAAATGGCGGATATCTGGAAAACGAAGCGTTTTCGGACCTATGTTTATAGGAACTTTTTTTCATTATTTTCACCAGTAGAACACGTCCTGCAATTCTTTCCGTTTCTTCCTGATACACCCTGTATATATAAGCCAAATACCACTCACTGACTAATCACGATTTCTCAAAAACTACTCAACGGATTGGAATGAAATTTGGTATGTAGCTGCCTCTAGGGCCCTAAGTGCTTGCTAATAAATGTTTTTAAAAAATCGAAATTTTAGGGTGGGTTTGGGGTGGTAAAAGTTACTAAAAATTCCACCAAACAGATTAGAATGAAATTTGGTATGTACCTTCCTCTAGGGCCCTAGGTGCTCGGTAAGAAAGATTCTAAAAAAAAAATTAATTTCAGGGGGTTTTGGATGGATCAAAGTTACTACAAAGAAATACATAGTGTAATATGTTTATTGATATATTTTGTTGTTGTTAATATACATTTAACTGATTTGTCTACCCATACAAAGCCGGATCGGGCAGCTAATTATTAATATAATTTCAAACATAGTTAATACAGTTTTAGTTGATTAACTTTCACAAAATCTTGATTCTACAAACTTATTTAATAAATGGTAAGGCTGGCAGGCATCTAAGAAGCACAAGATTGTTTGTTTATGTCAAATCGATGAAGCGAAACGGAACGTGGAGTGATCTGTAAATTGTCCGCCATAAATCAAATTGCTAAGTGATCAGAGAGAAGGGGCAGTAGAGATTGAGTCCCGAAGGAAAAACTTTAGTGTAGTTGATTTGATTTATTTGCTTTTTGAATTATTAAGCCGCGTTTACACCAAATGCTGTCAGCAAATGTTGGCCAGCTTTTGTTGGCAGCATTGCTATCAACAAATGCTGGCAGCAAATGCTGGCAGCAAATGCTGGCAGCAAATGTTGGCGAATTCCCTAGACTGATCAACATGTGTTGACAACATTTTAGCGTTGGTGCGTTTAGTTGCATTCGGCATTCCGAGATGTCAACACTCGAGCAACTTGCGGCGGTAGCAGCAGCGTGCGTCATCATAGGTAAAAAGAAAAGACCAAAGAGATATTGGGTAAGGCCTTCCCTTAGGGCCAGATCTGTGTATAGTGGAAGTGACTTACTTTCAGATTTAAATCAGGACGATATTAATCCATTGTCAAGAGAGTTGAGGTGTGACGGCAGCGTTAAAAACTTCTTGAGGATGACAAGTAATGACTTTGAAAACCTTTTCACAGCTATTGGACCTAAAATTGCGAGACAAGACACCAATTACAGGCTAGCAATACCTGCACGAGAAAGACTTGCAGTGACCTTGAGATACTTGGCCAGTGGAGACTCTTACTCTAGTCTCAGTTACCTGTTTAAAGTGTCAAAATCTACAATTTCTGGAATAATACCTGAAGTTTGTGCAGCTTTGATTGATGAGTTGAAGGATAATATAAAGGTAAGTGAATACTTGTATATAACCAAGTGTCCCATGATTGCCTCCCTCCATATCCAAAAATCAAATACATATGTGATTGGTTATATTATGCTGTTAGTAGGCTAATAATAGTTGTTTGGGAAATTGGTTGGTTTAAAGAAACTTAGTGAATATTTCACTCAAAGTTTAATGACATACATAAATAATACATATCAAATCAAAACAGCTTTATTTCCATAGAAATTTAGTTACTATTTGATGATAAACCGATAGATTGAATAATTTTATCACAATAAGCATCATTGTACTCGTCATGTTGAGGAGCCCACTGAGCAGAAATGGGACTTGCAGCGTTGATGGATGAATGGATTTTATTAGATGTTGATGGATCGTATGACTGAATGTAGGAAGATGCACTGGTTGATCTTGATGGCTCTGGACCCATCGGTAACTGATTAAGTTCCATTTCGAACAAAATGGTATTAATCCTGTGTTTTGCAAGTGCTTGGTCCCGAGAGTTTTTAATTTTTCGTAATTGACACGCAACGTTTTTTCCAAAGATATCAAACTCGTCTTCAATTCCTGGCTGATTTAACTGGCTAGACACTTTTTTCATTACTTGATAAGCTTCATCCACCATTGAAGCTTTCCTCTTCTTCGTCAATTTTCGAGGAGTATCCGTTCCTGTTTTAGGTGTGTTGTCGGCAGTTGTGATTGATGTGTCATTGTCCTCCTCTGCAATGTCCTCCTAAAAATAAAACCACATTACATTACAGTTGACATTACCTTGAGTTGACAGAGTAGGTAAAAATCACTAGTTTTAAATCTTTTGCTGAAATAAACGTTTATTTTTTATAAGATTATGGTATATTGGCACTTATATCTTGACTGTATGGATCACTGACCCCTTTAAAATACATTTCATTTTGCAGTTGCCGAATACTAAAGAAGAATGGCTACATCATGCCAAAGAGTACAACTCGCAATGGAATTTTCCGCATTGCATTGGAAGCATGGATGGGAAACATGTGATGCTACAGGCACCCATCAACACATCAAGTGAATATTTCAATTACAAAGGTTATTTCAGCATTGTCCTCCTGGCTGTTGTTGATGCAAATTATTGCTTTACTTACGTCTCTGTTGGTTGCCAAGGACGGTTATCTGATGGTGGAGTGTTTGACAATAGTACCTTAAAACAACACCTTCAAAATAAGACTTTGAATCTTCCCGACCCAAGTTTCCTTCCAGGAAGGGAGTACTTACCGGTACCCTACTTTTTCCTGGCTGACGATGCCTTTCCTTTAAAAATTAACATCATGAAGGCGTTTCCTGGATTGCATGATAAGGCAAGTGTAAAACGTGTCTTCAACTATCGCCACTGCAGGGGCCGTAGAGTAGTGGAAAATGTATTCGGAATAATGAGTGTGGTTTTCCGTGTGTTGAGGAAACCAATGTTATTGGAACCAGAGCGGGCAGACACAGTTGTTTTAGCCTGCTGTCACCTGCATAACTTTTTGCGAATAAGTATGTCATCAGCTTCAACGTATACACCTCCCGGAGCTTTTGATGTCGAGGACCTAGCTACAGGATCATTAGTGCCAGGACAATGGAGAGTTGATGGAATGCCTAGAGAAACTCTACTTCGTTTAAAGAAGATTCCAAAAAAAACTTCCCAGCTGGCCAAACAAATACGTGATGAAATCAGTGTTTACTTTCAAAGTGAAGAGGGTTCAGTGCCATGGCAAAACAACTACTAGGCCTAAGATACAAATGTACATAAGGACGTTTGCACATATTATAACGTATAGTTGAATTAACAACAATAACAAAGTAACAATTAAAGTAGTGTTAATTACATTATATATTTTGTAACAAATTTTAGACCGTTGTGTTTATGTTTAACTTTTTTAACCTATAAAAGTGACATTAAAATATGTGACAATTTGATAAAATAATCTTAAGTTGTTAACTACTTGCCTGCACTGTTTCATCGGCAGCCTCTTTGTCGTCAGTGGCAATCCCAGCTTCTTTAATCTTCCGTGCAGTAGTTTTATCCTTTAAAAACAGCATCGCTTTAAAATAACACCACTTGCTTTTATACTCGTCTGCCCCCGAACCACTCTTCTTCTTCTTAAGTTCTCTTTGAAACTGTGCCAACAATGTTTTCACTTTTGCCTGTACTTCCGAATTACTGGCTTTTATCTCCCGCGAAATGTCATTCCATGCATAGTTCTTTAGGTTTTTATTTTTATAATCAGGGTCCATCGGATTCCAAAGAACTGGTTGCTCTCGATATAGGTCAATCAATTGCATGACTGTTTCACGCGACCAATCAATTTCACTCTCAATGCTGTCGCTGTTCATATTGAGTTGAGAAACACGGACACCAAACAACACAGACGTACTACCATCAACAGTCGCAACTAGAGTACTGACGCTGTCGGAACGACATGGCGGCCAACCACGTGCGCTAAGGTAAGTGTTGCCAACATTGTTGACGGTCGCTTTTAGTCCCGTCAACATTGCTGCCAGCATATGTTGGACAACATTCTTTGATCTTTACCGACTACTGGTGGGTAAATGCTGCCAACACTTTTCGGTGCTGACAGCATTGTTGGCAGCAAATGTTGACGGAATTAAAAGTACGATTTTTGTAAATGTTGTCAGCTTTTGCTGGCAGCAATGTTGTCAGCTCCGGTGTAAACGCGGCTTTATTGTCATACAATTCGGTGTTGTAAGATTTGTCGGGTTTCAAATCCTAACCTGAATACTGACCGAATACAGGTATCTGTGACGATGTCGTGCCATCTCGTCCAAGTGCTATTTCGTCCAAATTCCACGAACGTAGGGCGGGGGGTTAATTCTCTACCTGCCAACTAGTGCCATCTCGTCCAAAACCCTATGCTATTGTTTACTTGACAGGTCTACAAAAACTATTGGAACGTTTAATTCTTTTTATTAAGGGTCTTCTATACATTAAGTAAAACAGCAAGTTATTTGTTTACTTTAGCGTGTCAATCGAAACTACTATAAATACACAAACCTTAACTTTATTCTTTATAAATATAGTATTTATACACTTCACTGATGCCGGGAAAGCAATATTTAACCATCTTCATACCTTGCGTAAAACAGCAAAAACATGCACTTCGTACTAACGCGGAAAAAAAGGACAAATAGAGGAAGGTTTAGTTTTAGTTTAATTTTTGTCACATTTATGTTTCCCACATTTTATGTACGAGGCATATATTTCTACGATCAACTATATAGCCGCTAGAGCGCGCTAAAAAAGGACAAAAACTTCAAAAGTGGGAAAACGTGATTTACATCCAATTTACTCGGAAACTATTCATTTTAGTATATTAAATACAATTAAATATTATTACTTATACAATTTATTTAATTGTTTTATAATAGTATATTGGTGATGTCTGGTAGTTGACAGTAAATTATGTGTTAGCTCAACGCCATCTTATAAAGTTAAATTTTGAAGTAGGCCTATAATACTTGTACAATATTAAATTGGCTTTGTGCAGCAGGACTACTATACTTTTGTGAATAACAGAAAACAAGTTGGTAATTCAGTTAAATTTGTATGTATAGTGCTTTAAAAAAACATCCCTTAATTTGATATGAATTATAGCTTCACTGTGCATATTTCGAATATAACAAAATTAATTAGGGCCTACTTAAGCTTACGTGAAAATGTAATGTTTTCTGTTAGTTATACAGAATTGTAAATAATTTATATCTAGATAGTGTTATTTTTACATTTAAGATTTTTCCTTATAAATTAATTACATATAACGTTTACAATTCTATGGCGTAACATTTATATTATATAATATTATAGTAAGCAATATTTCATTTAAAAGACTACTAAATGGCAATTTTTTTTTTTTTAATTGTCATTATTTATATTAGTTATACTCTCAGTAAGATAAGTATTATTTTAGGCAATCAATAGCAATAAAGTGTGTATCTTACTTTGAATTTTTGTATTGCGTTGAATATAAATTGTCAATTGTTTGGAAATTACCATTGTATTGCAATATCAGTAAGGTGTATTCTATTGTATTGGTCATTCAAAAAGTATTATTTATGGTTTTGAATTTATTCTTAAATATTTATACTCTGGTTTATATTGGAATTTGTAGAAAACATTCCACTATATTTTTAATGGTTAAACACTGTCAGTCAGAAAAATTATAAATCAATGGCAAATAAATTGCAGATGTTATTTAAACACATTTAAAAAGGCCGATTAATACAGTCTAATGCAAATTAAATAATGTGATAGAATGTCTTGTATTAATAAAACTAGGGGCTCCGCCCCTGTACGCTTCGCGTTCCAACCCTGCCTCGGCCTTCGACCTCAGATGGCTGCTTCGCTTCGCTCGCAGTTAGAAAATTCGCTAAAGAATCTCGTTAATCTTTGGCTCGTTTGTACATAGGTTTGTACAATTATGAAAGCAGGCTTAAATATATTAACAATAATTACAAGATTAATTATAACCTCATATACATGATTTAGAAACGGGAGAGGCTTTCATTACTATTTTAGTCCGAGTTCTACTATCTTCTGTCAACTAAAGTTTTGAAACCAGGCCTAATATAGTACACATTATTGCAGCATTAACTTAACCTCAATACTATGTTTCAGAAATGAGCCAGGCCTACATTACAAAATTGACTATTAGAATTTATCCATCTTTGCCAAGTTTACCTTTTTTTGACAAAATAAATTGTTAAATCAGGCCCAATTTATTCTAATTCCAACGCGCTAAAACAGTATAAATTAGCTTGTTTTTTTAACAGTTATTAAAAACCATCCAACGAACAGGCACTACATCTCTGTGACAGTTAAGCGAATAGTTGTAGGATGGGAGGAAAATCAAATTACAAAAATCCTCTAAAAACTACCGGAAGGCTGAGTTCAAAAATACTAGTGAAAACTTTTAAGTTAAATCATTTTTACAACCAATCAGCACCTCAGATATTTTAATAATATGCATTAAATTTAAATAAGCAATCGACAAAATACTGGCTTGAGAATTAAAATATAATTTGAAAATGTATAAACATTATTTTGTAAACGTACTTATGGTTCGCTTCGCCTGGAGGTATCGTTAGGCACATTCACAAAAACATAAAATTTTACTGTGAGATTATTTTCAAAAATGATCAAAAATAGGAATATTTGAAGGTATTTATTCTTATGGAGTCATAGATTTAACACAATTAATTTTGATTTTAAAACATGATAATATCCACTCCCAGCCCTATAACATATAAAACAGCTTAATCGGGTCAAAAACACATTTTTGTTGAATGTATTTATTCGTTACCATAGCAACGAGCTTAGCAAATTATAATCAACTCCCAGAAAGCGAATGTACATGAGTACAGTATAATAATAAATGGTACCAGGAACTGGTACATACTTTCTCACAAACGTATTTAAACGATAAAGCAGATTAACTGTGATTTCATAATTTGTAGGAGGGGTTGGAGAGTTGATATTAAAGTAGGAGATTAACTAATAAATATTATTATTAGCTAGAGAGAAAACTATTCGATCGATTTCGAACAAATTTGAACCCAAACATGTCAATTAGGCCTGTAGGGATGCACGAAAAAAGCTTTTGAACATTTTTGAAAAACCACCCCTTACGTTATAATTGTAAAGCAAGCTATTTGTCTGTCAAGGTATGCAATGAACAATATCAAGATTTTATTTGATGAACAGTGTTTTTGTTCTGCTTGTAAACTTTTACAGAAAGCTAAATGTTAATGCATTATGTGGATGGAGTCTGTTGACAAGCTCAAGCTCTCAGATATAGCAGCAACAGTTCATAATCTAGGAACCCACGCAAACTCATTGTTAGAAGTACATTGTCTCACTGGCTATGATACTACTTTATAATTTTTTTAAATTGGAAAATCTAAAGCTGTAAAATTTCTGAGATCTGGTATTGAAGTTAAGCATTTAGGTTGGGTAGAATCTTCAATGCAACAATGTATAGCAGAGTGCACAAGCTGCATTGCACATTGCTACGGCTACAAGAAGGAATTTCACAACATGTCAGATGTTCGATACAAAGTGTGGTTATCTAAGAAGATTCCTCCTAAAATTATGAACCTCTCTCCGATAACAGAGGCATTTACTCCATATAAAACGATGCTATTTGCAAGCTTGCACTCGGAACGCAACGACATCTACGTTCAGCGGCATCAGTGAATCCAACTGATTATTAATGGACAAAGAATGAAGCAACACACTCTTTGGTAAAAATTCAACTTCCAAGTAACAGTGGGTTGACACCACCAGAATTGGTGAACAGTTTAAGATGTAGCTGTTTAAGAGAGAATCCATATTCAACACCAAGGTGCAGTTGTGCACGTAGGTCTGCCTTGTAAAGCATTTTGCGCGGGCGAAAGCGGCAAATTGTGTGGCAATTTAAAGACTCATTAAGATTAATTTTATGAAAGTTGCAGATTATGCCCACGTCTGATTCAGAATATCCTATAATCTGATATGCATTCTGTAGTAAAATATTTTGTAATTTTTAATAACGGCTAAAGAAAACTACACTCTTCCCATTTATTACTTATTTTACCCATTTCAAAAGAAATTTTATGTTGAATCGCTATCTCATAATGTTGCAAAAGTATAGTATAGCGTTATATTACATAGTATTCACATAATAAACCTTTATTAAACTACAAGTATTTAATTTTGGTCAGCCGACTACCTTTCATACGCAATTAAATGGGTGGTTTCTATTTTTGGACGGCGTGAACTTTGACCTTTGATATTTAAAGTTTCAAAAGGGTGCGACTCTGGCACCCCGCAAATTATGATTCAGTATATCAAATAGTACTAGAATTAATCATAAAATAAAAGTTGTACCCTATTTCAAGGTTACATGGCTCGGCGACCGGACTAAAATGAATTACCACTCGAAAGAAAACGAATAAATGTTCAAACCTAACTACCTCTCTTCCAAATAATGTATCTTTTCTGTTATTACAAGAGACAAAATAACCGTTAAAAGTAGTTTTCTTGAACTCCAAATAAAAAATACAACTTGCTAATAACTTATAATATCGATAAGCCCTTGTCACGCCGTCTTCTCCAAAACGAACATTTTATTGCACAATGTACCAATTTTAAATGGCTCCGTGTATCGGTTTGCCGAAATAAATCAGAACTAGAATTGTGGTTTTATGATTTGATCAAACTGTTTTAAAATTTTATAAGTTAGTACATAGATTAGTTTTTAGATCTCATTACCATAGCAACAAATTGAATACAGTAATAGATAAAACAGGTGATTGGGCGCAGTAAAACACCTGACCGACAGATGTTTCTTGGATGGATATTATTTAGTCAACCGAGTTATTATTCATCACAAACAATAACTTTATGTTATTTTAATAAAATAAAAGCACACGTACACATACAAACAAAAAACAAAGACACTAACCAAAAAGGAAACTCCGAAAAACGGTTTAATTTTATAATAATGGGCTCCAGTACAGAAAATGACTTTGTGGTGGTGCGGGGAGAAGAGGGGAGCAGACGGACAGTACTGAAAACATAAGTCTCATCGCCCACTTACCGTTCGTCAATTCTGAGTACCATTCAATAAGAAGAGAAAGTATTGTGGATAAGTACAACTTTTGTAGGTTGGCTAGTAGCGCCACAGCCGGCTTGAATCGCAAGCCGCGGAGTCGTTGAAACACACATTCGTAAACTCGTTTTTGAATTCTATTTATAAAAGAATAACCAGGGAAGTAATTTTAAACTATTAAGAAGTTTTTTAATTTGAGCTCATAATTTTACTCAACAGTATATTCTAAATAATACGTAATAATTATGAATTAATTGTGAGTGATATTAAATATACATTTACAATCTGCATGTAAGAGTGTTCAGAAAAAGGGTTCCAAGAATTCAAAACGTGATTCCCGACATCAAAATAAGATGAAAAGTTCCAATAATGTCCGTTTTCTGTCTAGACCCATTTTGTTTTTCAACAAAATAATTCACATCTACGGAAATGTTTAACTGATTGAGTTCAAACTTTGCATGAAGTTTAACCTTACAATGGTATATCTCACGAAAAATAAGCGATTGTATCCAAACATGCGTTTGAAAATGGCGGCTGTTTTAAAATTTCAAACTTAAATTACTCAAAAACCATACATTAAAAAAAAAATCAAAATACCTTTTACTTCCCTGTCGGAAGTCTCACTGTCAAAACAATCGGATGAAGGATAATAGTTAAAATATGTGTAATAATTGGTTTGTTCCACCCGGCATCCTATACCAAACCAGTAAACACAACAATATTGTACGTACATTATCTTTAACTTAGATATTATCCTTCATCCGATTATTTTGACAGTTACACCATCAGATACACAATCAAAGGTCTACAAAAATAGGTGTCCTGAAATTGTTTGTTAAAATGTACCGTTTTTGAGCAATTTAGGTTTACAATTTTCAAATAGCCTCTATTTTCAAACGCATAATTGGATATAATCGCTTATTTTTTTGCGACAGATCATTGTTTGGTTAAACTTCATGCCAAGTTTGAACTCAATCAGTCAAACATTTCTCTAGATATAAATTATTTTGTAAAAACAGAAAATGGTGGCTAGACAGAAAACGGAGCATTTATTGATCTATGTTTATTGGAACGTTTCATGTTATAATTTGATGTGGGGAATCACGCCCTGAATTCTTGGAAACCTTTTTCTGAACACTCTGTATAAAATAAGTCCTGACTCAGTGACTGACTGATGTATAGTCAAAATACAGCCAAAACTATAGCTAGAAACCTAAAATTTTCATACCACTAGAAATGATTTTGGTGTTCATTCTCAGCCCTAATCAGATAAAACAGCTGAATCCATTCAAAAGTTTAGCAACGCAATTCTATGTATAATTATCTATACTGTAGCAACACACGATTGTTGAATGCATTTACATAATATAACAGTAGCAACAAACTTACCAAATTTAGAATGAGTGAATTATTTTGGAAAACTAACGGTTTTTTATGTTAGGTTAACAAAATAAAAACAAAATCAAAGAAACAATTTACGAAAAAGGCTTACTGTATTATAAGTCTAACACTTATTGTTACACATATTATAAATAAAACATCCGTTTTGGATCGTAAGCTTAACACAATTTTACGTTAGGCCAATACTGAACCAAAACACGTTTCTTGAAAGCATTTGAATTTTTTACAATATTAACCAACTTTGCAAATTTAAAATCAGGTAATTATTTTTCACAAACAACAGTTTATATTTGGTCAGGTAAATGTTTAAAAAAAATTGTATGAAAAAGGCTTACTGTATTATTTAATATGCAAACATCTGTTATTAAATGCCATACATAAAACATCTGGTTTATATCATAAGTTTAATAAAATTTTATTTTAGGTTAGGCCTATACTTAACCAAAACACGTTTCTTTAAAGCTTTTATATTTATTAAAATAACAACCAACTTGGAACATTTAGAATCAGTTAATTATTCTTCACAAACAACAGCTTTTTTTACGCAAGGTTAACAAAATAACAACAAAATCTCAGAAAAAAATCCACGAAAAAGAGTTACTGTGTTATAATTCAAACTTTTATAGTTACATATTATAAATAAAACATCTGTTTTGGAGCATAAGCTCAATTTTAAGTTAGGCCTACACTAAACAAAAACACGTTTCTTGAAAGAATTTACATTTATTACAATAACAACCAACTTGGCAAATTTAAAATCAGGTAATTATTCTTCACAAATAATAGTTTTTGTAGGTTAACAAAATAAAAACAAAATCTAAGTACAAATCTATGAAAAATTAATGTATTATAATCCAAACATCTGTTTCTACATATTATAATCAAAACATATAGTTTATATCATAGGTTTATTAAAATTTTAAGTTAGGCCTATAATGAACCAAAATACGTTTCTTGAAAGCATTTACATTTATGGCATATCAACCAACTTCGCAAATTTAAAATCAGGTAATTATTCTTCACAAGCAATAGTTTTACTTTCTCACTATACTATAGTATAGAGAAAGTATAGTGATCGCAAAAAAAATCGATGTTGAGATTTTTGTGGAAATATCCGTTTTGGGACCCCCTGAGTCCAATAAAGTGTTTTTTACAACATTTCTGTCTGTGTGTCTGTATGTATGTCTGTATGTATGTATATATACAAAGCTAGAGCGAAAACTATTCAATCGATTTCAAACAAATTTGCACCAGACATGTCAAGTAGGCGTGTATAGATGCACGAAAAACGGTTTTGAAAATTTTTTGATAAACATCCCCTTTTGTAGCAAAAAACCCCCCAAAAAATCAGTTATTATTTTTTTATAAAAAAAGATTTTGATAAAATTTGGCTTATTTGTAGCCTTTAATGTACCGTACCATATGCAAAAACAACATCTTTCTAAAAATTCACGTTTAGCTAATAATAATAATAATAATAGATTTTTCGGGTTTTTGGCCATAAAGGAGGTTGGTTTTCAAAATTTTTCAATACCTTTTTTCGTGCATCTATACAGCCCTAATTGACGTGTTTGGTGCAAATTTGTTCGAAATCGATCGAATAGTTTTCTCTCTAAATAATAATATTAATATTTATTAGTTAATGTCCTACTTTAATAAATCACCTCTCCTGCCCCACCCTACAAGTCACAGTGCATCTGTTTAGTAATTTAAATATGTTTGTGAGAAAGTATGTGCCAGTTCCTGGTACCGTTTATTTTTAGATTAAGTTAACAAAATTAAAACAAAATCTAAGACGAAATCTAGATAAAGAGGGACTATTAAGACAGTCGTCTTAGATTTTGTAAGTTCAAAAGCTGTCGTCAAAAAGTACGACTGTTGATAATGTCAAATCATCGAACCACGAAGTTATCGAAAAGTAACGCTCCGACGTAAATTGAATTGGTCTGCGGGGGTGAGGGGGGGGGCGTAGAATTGGAGAAATACCAATAAACGATTTTTGTGTCTGGCATTGAGTTTGTGAAGACGTTGTAAAGCAGACTGTTTGGTTTTCTTTATCTCACATATTGTCTACGTATACAGGGCGTCCGGCTTCGACTGTCCGAAACTTTACGGGCTTATTTATAAAAAAAGCAAATAATACCAAATAACATGGATCCTATCAAACTCTGTTTTCTGTCTGTCTGTTTGTGTGTGATGTTTTCAAAAACACCTTAATATCTCAGAAACAATTTAAGATAAAATCATGAAACTGGGTGTGGATATTCATCTAGGGTACGTTTCACTTAAAACAATTTTTCCCCTGCAACAATATTTTTTTCCAAAATGGCGGCAGTTAAAATTTGCAAGTTAAATATCTAGAAAACTATAAATTTTACAAAAAAATTTGAAGATACCAAATTTGTTATAGAAATCCAACGATACATGGTTTTTAATAATTGAGTTATAAATGACGCTGATAATTCAAATTTAGTGGTCGAATGTTTGGGTGCTGAAGTATCAAATTAATGAAATAACAGTATATTCTGCCTTGAAAACCGTCTGATTTGTCTTTCTTTGACTAAATTTAGAACAAAATAAAAACTGGTTCCAGATATACCACAATTATTTACTACATTAAAATTTTTATATTTACACCTCACAGTCCTTTTTTCTTCTATTTCTTACAGGTTACCCTTTTTCGCCTCTTTATCAGGCATTATCAAACCTATATAAAGATATCACGAAGGCTTTTGATGCAGTCGTCTACTAGGTGTTGTTGAAAAGGCTATGGGAGTTAGGTGTAAGGGGAGGTGGTTTACTAGTTATCTACTAAATCGTACACAATGTGTAAGAATGGGTGGGTTTGTCAGTGGGGAATTGATAGCGTGTTCCACAAGGTTCTGTCCGTGGTGCATTGTTATTTCTAATTTATATCAATTCGCTCTGTACAGGCCAATTCAAGGGAGAGTTAACTGCCTTTGCAGATGACGCTGCATTTGTATACAGTGGTAGGGACTTGGAAACTGTAAGAAGGGATCTTGATCAAGATCTACTTTCTATCCGCTGGTGGTTTACACAACACTATATGGTGCTCAGTAATAAAATTTTGATAAAATTTCGCTTATTTGTAGCCTTTAATATGCATCTTTAACTGCATCTTCCTAAAAATTCTCGTTTAACTAATAATAATAACTAGCTGACCCGTGCGAATATTTCGCAAGTTCGGAATAGGCCTACATTTACCTGATTTAACACGTTGATTTAATTCAGTTAATTAAGTTTATTTATTTACATTGGCTTATAAATAACAGTTTAACTATACAATCTTACAGTGTAAACAATCTAACTAAGAGCTGTCATGCTAGTTAAACAGATAGTTAGTAGATGACGCCTTTCATTAGGAACATACAGAGTATAATATAAAAGTTTTTTAAATCAATTTTTGTTATTAAAACATGAATTTTTAAGCTGTTTGTCTATTTTTCCCGTGTAGTGGTTAAGGAAAGCTTTAAAATGATGCCTCATTCATGTAATTTGATGATGTATTAAGGAAGTTATGGCGTACCGACAAAAAAATAGTCTTGAGAAATAATATATGCGATAATAATAACTGATTTTTGGGGTTTTTTGGCCATAAAGGGGGTTGTTTTTCAAAATTTTTCAAACCCTTTTTTGTGCATCTATACAGGCCTAATTGACGTGTTTGGTGCAAATTTGTTCGATCGAATAGTTTTCTCTCTAGATAATAATAATAATATTTATTAGTTAATCTCCTACTTTAATATCACCTCTCCTACTACTCCTACAATTATGAAATTTTAATGAATGTGTTTAATATGTGAGAAAGTACGTGCCAGTTTCTGGTACCGTTTATTTCATTTGTTTCAAAATTGGATCAAGCAATGAAAGTTTCTCCGTATTTTCGTGGGACATTCTGTATATAAAGACAAAGTTCAAACTATACTATTAACTTTTTTAGCTTAAAATTGTGCGATAACGGAGTTATTGCGCGAAGCAACCTTGCACGACCTCTGGTATTTAATTGTATTCCATTTTTTAAAGTAAATAACCCATAACGCTATTACTACAAAATAAAATCTCTTCATCTATATTTTATAGCAAATAAATCAAAATAATAATCCTCTGAGCGTTCCTCTACTTTATTTCATTGTTACGTCCTTGCATTGTTATTCTCTCCTATTGTTACTTAATTGAATAAAACCTTTTCATTGAATTAATTAAATTTAATCTTATTGTTGTGAGTCGGATAGTGGATGAAAGCGTCTTGGAAACATATGTTTTATTTGTGTTGGTGTAATTGTATTAAAATGTAATTGTAAAGTATTAATGGAATTGTATTAATTTGTACATATTGTACCTATATTTGCGGTTTTGGGTAATATAGGGTTGAAATATTCGAACAACCGTCATTTTGAAACGTGTGATTGGATACAATCGCTTATTTTCTTAACATTGGTTTCGTTAACCTTCATGACAAGTTTGAAGTCAATCGGTCAAACATTTCTCTTGATATTAATTATTTTGTGCTTACAGTAGAACTCCAATTATCCGCACTCCAATTATCCGGATCGCCAATTATCCGGATCAGATTTGAATAAGAACATAGTCAAACGGATGCGAGACTTGGCTGAGCGGAATCGATTTAAAGTAGCAAAACAGCTGACTCTGCCTGGTATTGTCAAAAAATAATGTATTTTACATTGATTTAGTATTGTTTGTAAATATTACGTAATGTAAACATTGTCATTGTTATTGTTTTTTCATTATAAATACCGTAAATGTTCTTTATTGTGTTTTGTTTACGTTTTTCTCCTAAAAACGGCATTTTTTCGAAAAAAATCCAATTATCCGGATTTTTGATTATCCGGATCGGGTCCGTTGACAATTAATCCGGATAATTGGAGTTCTACTGTACTTTCTTGAAGAGCGTTTTATTGTACAGTGTGGGTCAAAAGTATGGATACACAATGTTAAATTGTAAATGGATAAAGATGGATAAATGGCACTTCGGCAAAAAATCAAAGGGCTCAGTAAATCACTCGAAAATGTACACTCCGAGATTTTTTTGATCGCTAATTCCAAATCTGCATTTCAAAAATACGTCCGATCACCTTGGGACCCCCCATGGGGGTAGGAAGGGGGACTTCGGTAAAAAATTTGAAGGTCCACTGATTGATTCTAATGTAATGAGAATGCTTCACTTTGTTACTTTTTACCGAAGTGTCCCCCCCCCCCTGTCCCTATGGGGGTTCCAGGGTGATCGGACATATTTTGGAAGGGCAGATTCAGAATTAGCGACCCCAAAAACCTTCGAGTGTACATTTTCGAGTGATTTACTGAGTCCTTAGATTTTTTACCGAAGTGCCCCCCCCCCCTGCCTCCATAGGGGGTTCCAGGGTGGTCGGACATATTTTTCAAGGGCAGATTCGCTATCTGCGATCCCCAAAACCCCTGTATACAAATCTTTTCTAAAAAAAGACCAGGAAATTCGCTCAACTCAAGCGGTTCAGCTGTGTGATCGAATTATTTTATAATTTTACTTACAGTCAACACTTAATTCGTAAATTGAAAAACAAATAGTAAAATGTTATGGTATTTTAAGAAACAAATTTAAATCGACAGTTATAAAACATCAAAAATATTTGATTGTTGTATCTTATTTAAACAATAAGTAGTAAGATATCCGGCATTTACATGATACATACAAACTAATACACAATAGAAGGAAAACGGTTTTATTGGCTCAAACATATAAAAAGAACGGAACCAAACCACTTAAAGGTTTCCTCTTAGAAATCAATGTGTATTGTTTTCTCCGCAACATCGAATTTTATCTATTTCCTTTCATTCTCAGAACATTTTGTTTTATTGCTTCAATGATTTGTCGATGGGAACAATTGTAATCTTCTTCGAAAGTTTTCAACAAAATAACAATTGTTATATACAACTTATTTTTTTATATCAGGGCAACTCTTTTATTAATAAAGAACTCTCAATAACAGTTCAGTAGAACCTAATAAAGCATTTCAGTGAGTGCAATACATTTTAATTATTTTATTTTTCCGTCTGACAGCCCATTAGTAACTAGATTGATAACAGGTTTCGACGGTTAAACCATCATCTTCAGATCCATGACATATAGTTCCTGTTCATCCATTCAAGGTCGTTGTCTTTTCGGGAAATATTTGTTTGCTTATTTACATTGAAACACTTGTTAAATCAAGTTTCTTTTGTCTAAAATCACAATGACAAACCAAACACGATTACATATTTTTTTTCATTTTTAGCCGAATTTTCGAAGAAAATAAGAGCTATTACACTCGACCCAACTTGAAAACGGTTGGTCGGAGAAGGCTAAAATTTGGTTTCTATCCGTTTCAGACCATTTGGAGACTATACCCAAAAATCATTACTTTATATATATATATATATATATATGTTTTATTCCCGGATTTTTAAGGGGTAGTAAAAATGCTTCAAAATTTCTGATTTTTTGGTCAAAGGGCCTTAATGCGATTCTTCAAAAGGTACTTTTTTTGTTTTTCGATCCGTTTCAAAATGGCGGAGTTATACAGTTTTTTCGTTTTTGGGTAGGAATTTGAGGGGTAGTTTTTTACCAACGTTGCTAAAAGGTAGTAAATATGCTTCAAAAATGATGAATTTTTTGTGAAAGGGTCCTTGTAGGATTTGAAAGGTACATATATTTTTATTTTTTGAATTGAAACAAAATGGCGGCCTATTTGTAGTAAACCCAAAATGGCAAAGTTAGAGCGAGGAAATTGCATGATATCTCCCTCTCATAAGCCCAAGTTCAATTTGTGAGTTATATGAGTCGAAAGGCAATTAAATTTACTATAACCTTGTGTAAAAGTGTTTTAGGTACACCTCCTGGAACAAGGAACAAAACTCATATAAAGATCCCAATAATCGACTTTTTCGCTATTTTTGTACGTTAATTGCGCATTTTCGCCCACTCATAAGC
>JAGFPH010004875.1:4582-16679 GCA_018207615.1 Philaenus spumarius | reverse complement strand
GGTGTTTTAGGTACACCTCCCGGAACAAGGAACAAAACTCATATAAAAGTCCCAAAAATCGACTTTTTCACTATTCGTGTAAGTTAATTACGTATTTTCGCCCACTTATAAGCCCGAGTACATATTGTGAGTTATACGATTCGAACAAAAATTAAGTGTACTATAATCCTGTATAAAGGTAATTTAGGTACACCTCCTGGAACAAGGAACAAAACTCATATAAAGATCCCAATAATCGACTTTTTCGCTATTTTTGTACGTTAATTGCGCATTTTCGCCCACTCATAAGCACGAGTACATATTGTGAGTTATACCATTCAAAAGACAATTAAATTTACTATAATCCTGTGTAAAGGTGTTTTAGTTACACCTCCCGGAACAAGGAACAAAACTCATATAAAGATCCCAATAATCGATTTTTTTACTATTCTTGTACGTTAATTGCGCATTTTCGCCCACTCATAAGCCCAAGTACATATTGTAAGTTATACCATTCGAAAGACAATTAAATTTACTATAATCCTGTGTAAAGGTGTTTTAGGTACACCTCCCGGAACAAGGAACAAAACCCATATAAAGATCCCGATAATTGACTTTTTCACGATTCTTGTACGTTAATTGATCATTTTCGCCCACTCATAAGTCCGAGTACATATTGTGAGTTATACCATTCAAAAGACAATTAAATTTACTATAATCCTGTGTAAAGGTGTTTTAGGTACACCTCCCGGAACAAGGAACAAAACTCATTTTGTTTATGATGTATGTATTTGGAAGTATTAAAAGTTTGTACCAATATAGATTACAGTTTTGTTATGATCATGCTTTATTTTATTGTAGTACACAATATTATCAACTTACAATCAGCCATGGGACATACATACTGAAGAGATGGTGAATTAAAAGTTTGCATCACACAGTTTGAAACTTAATAGTCTTTTCCATTAAAATCAGTTAGCAAAACCTTAATTTAATTGAAAACCTTGCTTGAAATATGAATAAAATAAATAACTATTAAATTTACTTGTTTTAAACTTAGTTATTCCGTGGTAAAAATTCGGCTATAGTAATGCGGCATTGCTGCTTACGCTTTTTTTTTTAAGCTTTTTGATAGATTAGGCACCGTCAGAGAGCACGTGCCTCCTGGTATGTGGGACTCCCGGTTCATCCGGTATACCCAATAAACCCTGATCTCTATGTTCTTCTACAGGCAGTACCTCCACTCTGGGACCGCTTTAGCCTTACTTTAGAGTGGTGCCTTTTGTCGCAGGATTTTGTTTAATTCATTATTCTCCTTGTACACAATCAGAATCATGAAAGTAATATAATAATTATTAAGTAACATAATTATAATAACATTATATACTGCATATAAAAATAAAATAAAAAATATTACAGAAAATAATTCAAAATAAAACTTAAACACAACAATTATAGATGTACACGACTAAATTGACACAATGGTGCAAAGAAAATGCAGGTACTTAATTTAAGCGTATAAAACCTGTTTTGAAGCTACTGTACACTCATTTGAGAAAAACAAATATTCTATATATTAAAACACAAAAATAAAAATCTTCCGGAAGTACGTGTGAGATTTCCACTGGACCAATGTACACGCGGGTAGTGTCAAATGAAAGGAAATAACCCCTATATCTGCACATTTTACCTTAGGTTTTAGTATCTGGTCAGTAACCATTTAAAAGTTTTCTCATGGAAATTTAACATGGGATAAAAATTCAACTTTGCACTTCTTTGAAGAGTTAACTTGAGGTTCCAGTGAACCAATTTACACGCGGTTTGTTTTAAATGAAAGATCAATCATTCTATATTTGCACAATTTACTTACATTTTAAAAACAATTTCATTTAGAATGTAATAAAAGAAATTTTTTAAACGTATTTTAGCATCATATTAAGTTTTCTTAACCAGCTGATTATTAAAACACGTGATTGTGCATCTAAGAACAGACAATCTAGCTTAGAGAAAATCATTAGTTACCAGTATCTTTCGACGAACAAATTCACAGGATCAAGTTGGACGTTAAACACAGCGACTAACAGCTGTGATACCAATAAATAAGCAACACTATAAAAACTAAAAAACGACAATTGAAAGGTGAAACTTATATCATTCAAAAATGTGCACAAAAACATAAATCATTTATGTAAGTTGCCGTTAAGGCAGGTAAAATAAATTAAACATAATTTTAGGTTAGGCCTAGACTGATGAAACAACTTATTGAATGTATTTACATTCATTACCATAGCAACCAATTGAATAAAATAACAGATAACAGTTGATTCGGATGTCCCAGCTTTTAGTACAAAATAATATTTTAAGTTAGGCCTAGGCTCAACCAACACATGGTTCAACACGTACAAACCAATAAAAACTTGCTTTAAGGAAATTAAAATTAAGAAACTATGTTACATCCTAATTATTTAAAATAAATAAGACTTATAGTAGGCCTATTTATTGATAATATACGGTAATTGATAGTGAGTAACGTTTTGGTTAGGTTTTTTATTAAGTGTACACCTGAGCCTTACTGGTTCTTTTAACCTTTATTATAACTGTGTTATATAATATACGAAATAATTTGATTTGAACATTTAACATTATTTACCATCTTAGTTTTAAGGTTAGTATTAATCTACACACCTTTATTATAAATAAAACATAACATATGTTTTTAGAAGTTTTCATCGGCGGTTGGCGTGCGGAGCACGAAGAGGTCTCCCCTAGTCACTTAAATCTCGTAGATTAGAAAATAAAGGTCTGTGAAAACTTACAATATATAAAATTAACAACATATCAGTTAAAAGAATTAGCACAAAATGTGGAGCCTGTTTGAAACGTAGACAAAAGTTAGTAAGAAAATTATATACAAAATAGAAATACTAAAAACTAATTTAATATACCTTTAAAAGAAAATCGTATAGTACAAATACACCTTCGCAACCATTCACACACGACAGTCAAAAGTCATCGTCCACGTGTTAAGTGTATAATGTGTACCGTCTAAAACGTGAAACCCTCAAAAACTTCAAACTTGTTCTATAATGTGCATATTCAGAAGAGTTTAAAAGATTTGTAATCATACACAAGAATAGCCTGCAAAAACCTGAAAATCCTGAAATGCTTTGTTTAATAGAGAACATAAAAGATGTTGCGGCGCCTTGGCCATTGGTAGATGTCAGTGTATAAACTATATGACTTTGTGCGCATCATATAAGACTCCATCATTGCATAGTTTTCCAAACACTGTGGTAATAAGAAATGTAAATTTCTGGATAGGTCAAAACTTAATTATACTTATTATAAAATGTATGAAATAAAATTTAGAATAATTCCATGTAATGCTTTTTAAAATTTGATTGATTATAGTACTTCCTAAACTGTTCACACTTTCAACTAAATTCATCACTAACTGGTTACATTTTGAAACTTATTATAATTGTAACTTAGGCAGTTACATAAGATGCATAAATCCTTAAATTTAAAGCATGTGGTACAGCACGGAAAGACGTTTGTCTTTGAATTCGTTTAGAAAATGGAAAAGAGTTAAGTATTTTTAACACGAAAAAAGACAACGATTTACTAAACGGATAAGTTTTCATTATTATTATTTTTTTCCGCTTACACACTTCCTCAGCAAAGGATATTTAATTAAATTACAAGTGGAAAAACAAAGACCAAGATCGGGAGTTGAATCTGGGACCTTTACGTTTCCGTCGTAATGATCTACCAACTGAGCTATATTGATCGCTCCAGATATTGGTCGATGTTATCTCACTTGTACGGTTTTACTGCAATTATTGAACTAACAGACTGAACACCTCGTGTATACGACATTGAAAACAATCTTAATTCTTATTTTGCAGCTTACAGTGGTGTTATTATTTTTTCCCCGCTTACACACTTCCTCAGCAAGTTGGATACGTTTTCATTCAGGCTTCGGCGAAGTGGAGTGGTTATCAACTTACAAGTTCGATTAAAAATTATTTTAAACTTCAAATATTTCGGAAACGTTTTATGTCTGCTTTTTAATAATTGGATTCTTTCCTGGAAAGCTTAATATAAGCACGTCATCATTTGATTCGCTCGAACCAAACTTGAATATTACAAGACTGACTTAAGAGCTGTTAGGATAATCATTTATAAACCACGCTCTTCAAATGAACTACCAAGTCCTCTTCAGTATAATTAAAGGGGTGGGTTAGGATGTTACGCAATTATCCAGGATTAAATTCAACCCAGTTGACTATGTTTAGCAAAGTTCACCTCCACAACTGGTTCAGTCTGCAACAGCTAAATACACTGCAGGTTTTATTGAACCGGAGCCCACTAATGCTCCAGGCACGATTCTTCGTCGAACTTTTAAACAAAACTACCTAACCGATTTTGTCAAGTTAAAGATAAGGGGTTGGAATACACTAAGTAGTTATAAAAACATTTTCGCAACTATGATCTTGTTTGGTTAAACAAATATTGTCTTTTGTTTACTATCCATAATGAATGGATGAGAGTGGCAAATATTCCTAAATCTTCGAAAGTTCTTCGCCGATTACTTTGAAACTTTAACACAACATTACATTCGAGAATACAAGCATGTTTTTATATTTTACATTTTGGCGGTTGAAATGGGGTTGCTACCATAGGCGTAACTAGGACGACCATATGGGGGGGTTACAACAACCGGGGGGGATTTTTTTAAACCTAGAACCGGCAGATCGCACGTTTCGTAAACACGTCGCTACGACAACACATTTGTAACGCGTGATTGTATCGAATATTTGACCCACTAATTATCTTCCAATCTCAAAAAGACAAACACCATTGGAAAGGTAATATTTCAAACTTTAATTTTTGTATTTACAATTTCTTTCTAAAACGTATATTTACATACGTAATCATCGTTTTAGTTTTGAGTTTTTTAAAAGCAAATGCCACGCGAATGAAATACGCCGATGACCGTTAATTTCCAGTTTCTATGTCCCTCCCTACAGCCCGTCCAGTATTTTTTCTGAGTTATATCTATATACTGATGGATTCATCATACTTTCCCCTATCTAAAACTGCCATCCAATCAAAACTCGGACAAATAGTTCTAAAGTTGTGGGGCGTTTTGTAGACCCTAGCAATTGGCCAGTTTTCCAACCAATAAACAGCCTTACTAATTACACGTGATATCTGTGTGATAGAAGTCTATTTTTAGACATATTTTGATATGTCTGTGTAGAGAATGCTTCAAGCTAACATTTCCTGTGAACCAAATATGTTTTGTTCGAAAGGTTTGTTGCCTATGAGCGTGGGAATGGGAGCGTTTTGACGTTCTCAAACCAAGGCTGTAATTTCAAATTAACGTTTATTCCCCATGCAGCTTCATATCCGACCGTTGTATACCAAACATGAGTGGGATGTTTCTATATTTCTCCTCGCTTTTGTTATTCAAATAATTCTAAGTCAAACACTTTTATGAAAAGATAATTTACATGTATACATTTCAATTCTTTGGTTAATTCTCTACACTTTGTTATAATAATATTTCATTTTTGGGCAAAGTATATATACCTATATTACGTTTCAAACTTGGCATAGTTTTGATTGCAGTCTTGTCGTAGGAACATAAAAACTGGTGTTTTCAAAATAAGAAATTTGAAATTGATAAATATTTTTGTACAGTTCTATTTAGAACTAAATTACGAATCTTTTCTACATTTACGGAAAAAATTTAAAAATATGTTTACTACTTTTTATGTTGACCTAAAGTTGAACTTTTACCTTTCGTAACTGAACATTTTTTGTTTCTTGAGCTAATAACTTTGTAAGTTTTACATCTATAATTTTTTTACTAGAATATATAAATTCTTTGAAAGTTTCTATACAAAAAAGCTGTGGAACATTTTTTGGATTATGGTTCATTTACTATTTTTGGCGAATTTTTGAATAAATGCTTGCAAACGCCAAAAAATCAATTTTCGTTAACATTGCTGGTTTTAGTGTTAAATTAAGATGCAAAATAACACGTTTTAGTCTTCTCAAAAGTATTTTAATACGATATAGGTATGTATAATTTTCCACTTCTAATTGAGATTCAGGCCTACTTTAGAAAAAAATTAGAATAGCAACCATGACTCATCCCCTCCAAATATAGGCTCATATGACTCATAGGCTTGGAACACACGGTGTTTTTTTTTTCCGACTGCGGATAAGTTACCGTCCCCGCTCATAAAGAGCCTCATTGGGATTCATTAAACTGAAGCGTCTAGTTCATTAATCACGAAGTGAGTTACATATGTAATATATTATTTCTTTTAACGTCTTATTGATATGAACAGAGAGCAACTCTCGCTTTATTGTTATTCCATCGCCAATTGAAAAGGAAGCAAAAAATATACTTATTTTCGTTCGTCCAATCAATAAATAAAAGAAGAGAAGATTTTGGAGCATTCTACACTGTGTTTCCTGATTTGAGGAACTAGAAGAAACATTGTTCAATTATTTAAGAATGTCGGTTTCGTCATTTGACAAACTGCACACGCGGCTGAAGGATAGTATTCTACGAAAAAATACTAAAATAAGGAACATTGGCGTGCATTTGGTCACATTCGCCACTGTTTCGGCGGAGATGATGGAAAAACCATCGATTGTAATGGCAGCGAGCGGCTGCACAGCTACCATCAGCGGCAAATAAACAGATCGTTTATTTTTCCGACGAATATGTATGCTCTTAATAATCTCTTTGTCGCGCCACTGTTGATATGACGGCGACGGCAAATAATCTGTGACAGAAAACGCCGACTGCTGAATTTAGAACACTATAATGTACTTTGATACACTACACTGCACCTATATAAAATAAAGTGTCAGAACCCAATTCAACCAAAGATAATTTCAGCAATATATTGGTAATTTATTGTAGCTTAACATTTTCGTAGGTGTTGAAAGCAAGTTAGGTATTTTAATATAAACAAAGTCCGAAATATTTTTTCAATGGGGGGGGTTATAACCCCCAAAACCCCCCCCCCCCCCTGGTTACGCCTATGGTTGCTACCACTATGTAGTAAATATAAATTGACTAACTTGAAAGAAGATGTTGAGGTAAAATTATGTAATATTATTTCTAAGGGATATACAAAGCTATTTACAATTTGATTACTTAAGTCGAAGGATCAAAGGGAATAACTACCCTTAAAATTAAATATTAATCTATACACCTACTTTTTCTATATTCTCAGAACCTAATCAACTAATTTCAATAAAATTTCACAATTTACACACATTAGTACCAGTGTTTTTAACGAATTTCCATAGGATAAATGAGCTATTGCAATGGCCCTTATGGTGAGACACACGGTTGGGAGTAACAAATGAGCACCGATTATGGTCCCCAGAACACGTTTTGGGGTGTCATTGAAATTCATATGTATATATATATGTATATATGTATATATGTGTTCGCACTCTAGCGGCCGCATTTTAAGTCCGATTTGGTCCAAATTTGGTACACGTGTTGGTTGTCTATGTCGCTCGGACGAGTTCGTTAGCAAAAAAAAATCCAACAACCGCAAGTACGTTTTTTGACCGGAAGTAACTATTTTTACTACGAGAATGAAGGTTTTTCCTACAAAAATAAATTTAGGATGTTATTCTGCATATTTTGTTTTTTTACGCGACCTTTTAGCTCACTTGGTTCCCCCAAAATCGATCAAAACGTAAAATACCATAAAAGTACCCGGTTCAAAGACAAGTGGAGCAAACTTGCGAAGCCACTAGGAGGAAACAAATTCTACTAATATATTGCGTACACACAGACAGCTGTTCAACGCCTTCGTAAGTAGACCTATTTCCCAAATTGTTGGTTTAAACCCTAAAACATAGGCGTATAAACTTAATTTCGGAAATTTGGTCAACTCACGTCAGCGGTCCAGCTGCGTGGTCGAATTATTTTATATAATATGGTCACTACAAACAAATATATTTAAATGTGAAAGGTACCTCTATACAATACAAATAAATTACGCTAAATTCGTATAAACTGTAAAGCTAATAATATTTAATATTATTTTTAATTGGTGCGAAAAAACATTTGAAATTCAATTTCTTAAGTTAAGGGGATGAAATAGAATAACTACACTTAAAATTAAACCAAACAATAGCGCATTGCCTGGTCCCACTAGTCTATATAAAAAAACAATGTAAATGTTCATTTGTAAAAATCTTAAATCTCCGAATGTCCTTTATACCGATTGATTTGAAATTTTGACTTAAAGCTGCATTCAACTACACGTGTGTTTTTATATACTTTCTGAAAAACAGCGCCATCTGTTGGACATAAAAACAACACAAACTATTCTAATTATTTCACACCAATGGGAACATAATACAAAATAACAACAAAAAAATTTTTTATTGATGGTACAGTAATTAGCTATTAGCTCTAATATTTCCATTAACTGCTGTTTTTAAAATTTAGAACAATACTTATAGGTTTTTATTACTTTTAGGTTAGGTTTTTATAAACAATACCTAAACGTGTGTTGAAAGTAAAAATAACACACACTATACTACTATACTAAATAATTTACGCCAAATGGGAGCGCCATAATAAATAATAATTAAATATTAAGTAGTGTTGGAAAAGTAAGCAGCTGTTTGATCTAATATTTTTATGAACAGCTGTTTTCAAAGTTTGAAACAACTATTTGTCTGTCTGACTTTTAGGTTAGGGTTTTGTTTAAATGAAGACCTGACCCTTGCTGGTCCTTCTTTTTGCCTATCCATTATATATAAACACTGTTATAAAATATACGAAATCATTCGATTTGGATATAAAACATTATTTATCCTCTTAGCCATGATATTATTAATCCCACACCTTTATTAAAAAGAAAATATAACATATGTGTACAGAAGGTTTAACGGGGTTGGTGTGCGGAGCACGCAGGGCTCCCACTGGTAAGTTTTATAAAAACGAGTTTTAATTATTATTAATTGTGATTTAAAAACCTGTCAGATCGTAATCTGATTAAGTAAACAAATTCAAAGAAAAAAATGTAAAAAAATCCAGGTATGCTTAAGACCACACGGAAGAAGTGTACATTTCTAGGGTGATTTATGAAATGAGGAAGCACAATGTCCATTTTAGAGATATTACCAAGTGAACTATTTTAACACGACTTACGAAATGAGGAAGCACAATGCCCATTTCAGAGGTATTACCAAGTGAACTATTTTAACACGACTTACGAAATGAGGAAGCACAATGCCCATTTCAGAGGTATTACATAGTAAATTATTTTAACACAAGTTGCGAAATGAGGAAGCACAACGCCAATTTCAGAGGGTTTACCAAGTAAACTATTTTAATACAAGTTGCGAAATGAGGAGGCATAATGTCCATTTCAGAGGTATTACCAAGTAAACTATTTTAACACGACTTACGAAATGAGGAAGCACAATGCCCATTTCAGAGGTATTACCAAGTAAACTATTTTAACACAAGTTGCGAAATGAGGAAGCACAATGTCCATTTCAGAGGTATTACCAAGTAAACTATATGCTCTGCTATATACACATGTGTACTATATATAGTAGAGGGTGACGGAATAGAGCTTGACGGAAGAATCGTGACGGTAAAATCCGATTCACCATCCGCAATTTGTAGACGAGGTAAGCCTATAGAAGTCTACACTTCAAAAAGCAACAGTTACTTTATGCCTAGCCCATATATAAGTTAAATTTGAACTATTGCAAAACTCACCATCTATGTATTATGTGTAAATAAGGTTAGAGTCTTTAGCCCAGTCGGTGTAGGTTACAACTACCAGTAATTTGCAATACGGCTGATTTTTTTTTTATATAAGTACATTAAAGTATGTAGATTAACATAAAAAAAAGTTTACCGTTCTATCAATTTCCCAAAGTCGAAAAAAAATCGATTAACATTTTTTCCCGATTATCATTAATATTTCGAGCTGGGATAAAGATAGAGAAAAATAAAAAATACCAGCGTATAGGGGAGGTATTTTTTAATAAAAAAGGTGATATGTATTTATTTCGTCGGAGCAATGGTTTGTCTGAAAAAAATCGATAATGCAGGTATGTATTTTGCAGCAAGGGAAATCACTAAAAGGGGAAATCTCATTAATGTATGAAGCGTTGGCTCATTCTAAATCGGCTGAATTTTAATATATCGAATTGAAACTTGATATAGGAGTTAAAATATATATTTTAAACATTTATGCTGAGTCTCAGCTTGTTATTTTGAAAATGACCCGATCTAGAGCCACTTGACTCATCAATGGGTTTCTCGATTTTAATAGCACCGGACCCACCAACTCATTTTAAACAGCTCCAGTTTAGAAATTTTTCAAAATATCAACCTGAAAGTTTTTTTACAAGTTAAATATATAGATTCAAACAAGATTAAGGAGTATAAACCTTTTTTATTATTTGCTCTTCAAAGCACAAGTAACTTAAAAAAGTATAATTTTAGATTTTCCATCAAAACGCTTGAGTTAATCGGCTGCAGATTAGTAAATTTTTTAAATATAGTTTTTAAAATAAGTATAGCAAAAAATTACTGTGTTTGTAACTTCTGTACCAATTTTTAAATCTATATGTTCAAAAATTTCGAAAATGGAGTCGTTGAATCCAAAGGAGTTATAGTTAAAACGAGATAGGTAAAGCGGAAGACTATTTTCAAGCGTATCGTTTTTAAAAATAACACGAAAAAATCGTTCATACTTACTAAGAATATTTATACTGGTGTATTCAACTTGTAAAACAAATTTTATGTTGATATTCCAAAAATTGACGAAACTGGAATAGATTGAAATTAGTTCGTGGGTCCGGTACTCCTAAAATCGAGAAACCCATTGATAAGTCAAGTGGCTCTAGATCGGGTTATTTACAAGATAACAAGGTGAGACTCAGCATAAATGTTTAAAATATATATTTTAACTCCTATGTCAAGTTTCAATTCGATATATTAAAATTCAGCCAATTTAGAATGAGCCAACGCTTCATATATGAATGAGATTTCCCCCTTTTAGTGATTTCCCCTGCTGCAAAATACATACCTGCATTATCGAATTTTTTCCAGACAAACCATTGCTCGGAAGAAATAAATACCCCGAGAAATAAATACTTTTTTATTGAAAAATATCTCCCCTACACGGTGGTATGTTTTATTTTTCTCCATCTTTGTCCCAGCGCGAAATATTAAGGATAATCGAAAAGAAAATGTTAATCGATTTTTTCGACTTTGGGAAATCGATAGACTGGTAAACTTGTTTTTATGTTAATCTACATACTTTAATGTACTTATAAAAAAAATCAGCCGTATTGTAAATCACTGGAACTTTTGGTCTAAAATTACCCCTACCGACTGGCCTACTTTATATTCCTTGTCCTACATTCTGTTGAGCTATAATCAGCCAGTTACATTGCATACTAGCAGGGGTACCCGCGGACTAGCTCGTATGTATGAATAAATGAATAAAAGAAAAGTCGGGTAAATATCGAGAGTTCACTGGACCAAAAAGGTATAGTGAGATTTGTCAGAATAAATCTGTTTCAACTTACATACTTGATCAGCTTTGGGCCAGTAAGCGCTAAACCCGCGATCGATTTTTTGTTTGAGATGCATTTCAGGTCTTCTGGTAGTTTTACCCAAAATATTTTACAACTTTAATAACCTAATGTGTTTTTCTCCTACATATAACTTAAGTTTAATGTGCGCCAAGTTTTAGGTCTCTTATTTCATAACACGTTCTCCTTGTCTTATAACATTCTAGAACGATCTCGAAAGTTGTGGAACATGAAAACCTTTCGTTAGTCTAGAATCGTCTGGAACATTATAGAACATCCTAAAACATTATGAAAGATTCTATAACATTATGAAAGACTCTACCATTTCCAAACATTCTCGAACAGTCTGTCCGGAACATTTTTCAATATTCAATAACATTCTGGAAGACTATACCATTTCCAAACATTCTCGAACAGTCTGTCCGAAAAATTTTGCAATATTCTAGAAAATTCTGAAAGACTCTACCATTTTCAAACATTCTCGAACAGTCTGTCT
>JAGFPH010004874.1:95613-109330 GCA_018207615.1 Philaenus spumarius | reverse complement strand
TATCCTGTTATGTTTTACAGTGTATATATATATTTAGTTGGGAAGTTTCAAATTGGTATTTTCGCTATTTGAATCATTTTTATTATTTCTATCTATATATATTTTTTTAAATCCTGCTTTTTATTCACTCACTTCCTAAAGTTAATACTTAACCGATTTAGACGATTCTTTTTTTATTTAAAAGATAATTTCAAGTTTTAAGTCACTGTGAAGCTATACCTATTTGTGCAACATTTGCGCAAAGTGTCACTTTGCTGCACGAGTGAAACGTTTGCATTGTCTCGAATGCAGCAAAGACACTTTGCGCTCATGTTGTACATAAGATTTTTCCTACCCTTGTTGAAGCCTAGGCGGCAATTTTCTTGAATGCAGCAAAGACATGTTGCTCGTGTTGTGCATAAGATTATACTATGTGTTACATGTATCGTTTTCAAAATTATTTTGTCCATCAACGTAGGCAATTAAAACGTTCTCTGATATTTTATGAACATCATTTTCACTGCACCATGATTGAAATAGTTCATACTGTCTTTCATATTTTTCTCCCGCGACTTAGAAGGTAATACGTTCAAAGTTACATTTCCTTCAATTATTTGTGGAGGAGTATTGTCACATTTAACTTCACTATCACTTATTTCCATTATTAAATAAGTTTACGTCTTAAGTTATAACAACTCTTAAATAGCCTAACTATAACTCACTATCAATAACAGCAATGTCAGGTTTGGAAATAATAAACGAACAATGGAACAGCTGACTTATTTTATGTTTAATAGTCAGCACATGAATAGTATAAAACTATCATTAACTTTGCGTACCTGGGTACGCAAAGTAAATCCCATTTGATTAACATTGCACTTTGGCGCACACGTGCGGCAAACACCTACTGTGGGTTCTGTCAGTAGTAGTGTGACAAGAGCTACTTTTCATAACAGGCGTAGGAAAAATATTTTATCTACGACCATTGCAATAAACACCAATAACGCTATTACAAGTAACATCAGAAAGAGGTACATTACAAACCAAAAGCCAACCCGATTAGGTAATGATATCATTACCTAACAGGAGTCACTTTACATAATAGGCTCTAGACCAATGAGAGCTCGTCATTTGACGGAAGTAGAGTTGTAATAAAAATAACGCTATTCGTACATCAGCTGATTGTACCCATACGTTCCGGATGTTAGTGTGTTATTGTAACTAACCTCAAACGTGAGTTGACGCATTCCGCAAACATGAGTGATAGTGATGAATTTTGTTTAACTCCAGAGGAAATTAATACAAAAGCAAATTCGGCTCTGAACAATTTGTTGCCAGAAAAATCTAAATTTCGTTATGAAAAGGTTTATAACCAGTTTATGGAGTGGAAAACTAGAAATGGTGTTAGTTCGTTTTCCGAGAATGTTTTCATTGCGTATTTTGAGGAATTGGCCCAAGATAAGAAACCTAGTTCGCTTTGGTCTATTTATTCAATGATTAAATCTACAATCAACATCAAACATCAAATAGCCTGTATATTTTTGGTCGTAGATAAAGTAGTGTACCGGTACGCAACGATTGTATTCAGCCTTTAAGCCACTCGTGAGATATTTAGAACACTCGCTTCGCTCGTGTTCCAACTTACATCTCACTCGTGGCTTAAAGGCCTTCATAATACAATCGTTGCGTAAACTACTATTATAAACACTTTTATTTTGGTAAAATCGCATCAGTTTACTAGAACTAAATTAATAGGAAATAATTGGTTCTAAACAGCTGATAACCTAATTGAGTTTCAAATAAATAACTTATTTACTTTACTCAACTGTTAACAGATTATTTAGGTTATGTTATTGTTGATGTGTTTTAGGTCTGATTTGTTTCTGTGTATGTTGGTGTGTAATTATTGAACTATGAAGTTTTGCTTAGGCTTTTATTTTTGTCATCCCAGATAATAAAAGAAAGTAATATTGTTAAGATAGTGGAGATGGTAATTGTCTGTTCAAAGCTGTATCGTTGTGTGTTTACAATACCGTTGATAAACACAGGGAAATTAGGCTAGCTGTTGTTAGAAAATATCTGAAAATTGGGAGTTTTGTAAGGATTATATTATTATTGGTGATAGAAGCTACAGACTGCCTGTTTTATTATCAAGTGACTATGTTTAGTTGCTCTCGGTTGAAGATGAATATGCTGGGCATAATAAACTGATATGTATTAATCATTTATTCCCAAAATTATCTATTCAGAGTATAAATTAAAACGGTAACAGCCATGATTATAGAACTGGAAATATTGTCCGAAACCTAAGGTTCACAGGACACTTGGATTCAGGCCTTTTGTTGTAATAAATTGTGACATAAATACAGAACTTATCACAACACCCAATTTTAAAAACAGACCGAAAACAAGAACTAAATATACAAAAGCAAAGAAAATTTGATCAAGACCGTCATGTAAATAAAACAAAACCTTTCAAAATTGCTTTTAAATGTGCTATATCAGACTGTATACCTAATTTAACCCCACACAACATTGGTGACCTAAAAATGTTGTTATTGCTAAGCATTATATTTAAAAAGTGAAGAAACTAAAGGATGCTTCACCCTTTGCTGTTCTAAAGGTCAAATAAAACTACCAGAACATTGCGTACCTGATGACATAAAGAAATTATTTATAGACAGTGATGTAAGGGCAAAACTTTTTAGAACCAACATAAGGCAGTATAATAATGCGATACGTGTTTGTTTCATTTGGTGATATCTGCCAATATATGTTTGCCTCCTGGACATGGATCATATTGTTTTAAAATTCAAGGAGTTGTTCATCATTTAATATCACCTTTGTATGCAGATCAAACTAATAATAGCGCATACGGACAATTGTATATTTTTGATTTTGAAAATGCAAATGAGTTAAGGTCATTTGCAAAAAAGACGCTAAAAAAAACGCTATAAATTGCAATTTAAGAACGGATATTTTGAAATATTAGCCTGTGAAATACAAAAGTATAATCCTTATGCTCTTGTACAAAATTATGCATGATAATATTTCTGAAGAAAACAAAGGCATTACAGGAAAATCGTGTGCAAAAAGATTTTGTGATGAGATTTTATCATTAACCTAAATCAGACTCTAGGCGCTGCAACAATCCAACTTTATCGGAGGTTGCAGCTGTGTTTGAAAGTGTTGATGGAGCTCCACTTTCATATAGGAACATCACAGTATGTGCAAGTCAATCTGCTTCTGCTAGTTGGGAAGCATGAGACGGTGTCAGTGACGTCATCTGAGCTCAGAGTTACTGCGCAGCTGTCTGGTGACACATACCGTGTAGTTCTAGTTACCGTGGGTCAAAGAACTTCTCCGTTTAATAATATAAGAAAAAATATTTGATGATTTTAAGACATTTTTATACACAGTTGAATTTCAAAAACGAGGACTGCCTCATATTTATTTATTAGTAAAGATTTACTAAAAGTGAACCCAATTGCTGTTGTCATGCAATAACACCGCAGAATGTCTGCGGGGGATCAACTAGTAATAATTTCAAGATTATTCTCTTTGAGATAAGAATGTCACTTAAAAGAAAAGGAGTTTCCAGTTTTTGGCTTCACGTTTGTTATATATTATCTGTCTGTGGCTTTCGTATGCTGGGCACTCAAAAACTATAAATATGTTGGAGTGTTTGAATTTCATTTGATGTGTACGGCAAACAATTTGGTGTAAAATATTGTTTTATAAGATACAGTTTTTCGTTTGTTTTATGCCTTTGATTGTTTTATGAAATCACCAATTGGTATGATAAAATCTTGGACTGTTGGATTAGTGTTGCTTTCCGAACTAATATGTCTACATGTTAATTTTCTGATATACCTGTTTGACCAGGTACCCACTGCATTACAACAGATTTGTTTTTATTTTCTATTATTTCGTTAATTATGTTGAAAATTAAACTGCAACCTTCTTCATATATATGGTTGCATTGTGTATGTCTAGTATTGCGGTTTGTGAATCTGTACTAATAATTTATATAATGTAATTTGTGTGATTTAAACTTTTGGTTATTTGTAATGCTTTATATATGGCATAGATTTTGGCGGTATAGTTTGATGCTATGGGATTTAAATGTATTTTATTTTGGTTTTAGTCAGCGACCAAGGAATACTATAGACTGGCAATGTCGCGCAAGGCTTGAAGCCGATTCACCTATGAGTGGTGGGGATGAAAACGTCTGACTCCGCTACTTTCGAGCGTCAGCGTTATTGTAAGTACAGTTAGCAACGTTGTGATTTAAGATGCAGATTGTGGGTTTTTTAAGTGAACTAATTAAGGAAAAAGGTTTTTATAGGTTTGCAGACTAGTTTTTATAGTATTTGAGTAAATAGTTAGTATGATTAGTAATAATTATTAGTTTGATTGGAATTATATTTTTAGTTCTCTTTGATTTGTTCTAAATTTTGTCTATTTAACGAATATTTTTGTGAGTAAAGTTAGCAATATTGCTATTTAAAATGGATATTGTGGTTTTATATTTTATTCTAGGGCAAAGATTGCTTTATAGTTATAATTTCGAATATAGTGTTGTTTTCTTTCAAAACCGTATAATTCATTCAGTTTCCTTATTGTTATTGTTCTTATTATAAAATTTTAATGTATTAACAATTTTTATTAAATTATAATTACTCGAACCATGAATGTATGGTACAATATAGTGATAGAACAAGCAATAGCACTACAAATTAATGACAAAATTTGTAGATACAGTAGATTAGCGATGATGTTGTCAGCGCGCCGGTTCACAAAACTATCAAACCAACTCGTCACTATACCACAGCCTACAGGCTAAACTAAGCATTTTACAAAAAAATGTAAAGAATCATTTTTTCTTTTTTGGTTGATTTCCAACAACTTTTACGCTTTGACAAATTACCTGCACAAAAAATACAAAACTTTCTCGCTATGCCTAAATTTGATGTCATATGTCTAAACACAACGTTGACTTTCTTTGTTTTATATTTTTTCCAGCTACATAAAATATATTTTTCTATTTTTGTTTGATACCGTGCTGACGGTCACAGTGTTTTAAGCAATATTTTAAAAATTTATGTCAACACTAAGTGTGTGTTCAAACGGTGTTAATGAAACGCGGTGAATTAATCTGGTGTTTTCACCTATGAGTGGGTGTGGTCGGCTTCAACTCCCGTAATGCGTTGTGCATGGGCATTGCCATGGCGTCTATAGTATTCCTTGGTCGCTGGTTTTAGTTGACGGCATGGCCGCGCCAACTCCGGCCGGGCGTTTTGAGCCATCCGTGTAAATTTTAGAATGGGTTTTTATAGGTTATGTTTATGACGTTTAGGAAAGTTTGTCTGATCATTGTTGTTTTATTTTTTCTTGGTAGATATAATTGTCTGTTCTATATAGTTGGGTTGCAAATTAAAGTTTAATTTTTTTAGGTACAGAGGTTTTGATTTGTTAACAAATTCAGTTCTATGAGCTAGGATGGTTTTGATCAGTTGCTACTTTTTATAGTACATTAATTTATCAGTTAGGGCTTGTCTATTATACTAATATTATAAAGAGGTAAAGTTTGTAAGTTGGGGGTAATCTTTGGAACTAATGAACCGATTGAAGAAATAGTTTTACTAATAAAATGCTACACTATCCCTGAGTAACATAGGCCATAATTCATTTAGATAAAAACCTTTTTTTATTTCAACATTTTTGTAAATTTAGTTGGAAAAATTTCTTAGGTTAGGCCTAGAATGATAAACCAACACATGTATTTACATTTATTACCATAGCAACCAATTGAATAAAATAACAGATAATATACCTGTTTGCTCTAATATTTCCATTAACAGCTGATTTCAAAATTTGAAGCAATTAATTTTGTATTTCTAGCTTTTAGGTTAGGGTTTTAAAGTGTTGACCTGAGCCTTGCTGGTCCTTTTAACCATTATTATAACTGCTGTTACAAAATATATACGAAATAATTTGATTTGAACATTTAACATTATTTACCATCTTAGCTTTGGGGTAATTATTAATCCTACACCTTTGTTATAAAGGAAACATAACATGATTATGTATATTAAAGGTTCCAACGGGGTGGGGTTGGCGTGCGGAGCAGGCAGGGGTTTCCCCTAGTCTTCTATATTTTAATGGGATTAATGTAGCTTCGAAATGTAATGCTATTACTGGAGTTGTTTCGAAAGCTCCTAAAACAATTCTTATATGCCACACAATCATATTTAGGAGTATTTAACATTTTTGAGTTACAGCGTTACTGCCATTTTGATTTTTCAAAATTTATTTCTAGTGGTTCAACCAAATATCGGTGTGTGCATTCCATAGCATTATTTGGAGGTGTCATAAACGTTGTTGTGAAAAAACCCGCCTAAAAATGTTTTTTGAATGCATTTTTATGGGTGACTAAATAAAGTTATAAGTTAGTCGGTTTTTTATTTACTTCAACTAGAAAAAGTAAACAAAATTACATATTGTTATGTTAGATGAAATAAAACAATAACACACAATCACATATATAAATTATTTTTTAGACCAAACAACGGTAACTATAAATTGCAAAACATTAATTTATATAGGCTAGTAGTAACATGTAGGCTACTATAAGAAAATAATAACTTATTTACTCCCAAACAAACACTTATAATTTATAAAAGATGTAATATTTATAATTTATATAAATTTATAAGGGCCTAGATACAATTTTAAACTAAGAAAAAATAATAGGTAGGCCTTTATGTAGATTTTTTATAACTTATTTTTACTCATATTCCATTAATATATATTCCATTAATATTATATATATAATATATAATAATAAATATATAACAATAAATATATAAGAAACCATGACTTAAAAAAATATTTTATAAGACTCTTCAAACCCTATACGTCCTAAAAAAAGTCAACACTAAATAGATTGACATTTATTTACGTGTTCTATTTCTATAATAGTAAAGTTACCTACCGCCATGAAGTTGTAAGTATTAACTATTTATTTAAAAGTATTAAATTGCGCCCTTAAATTGGAAGCCGATGTAACAGATGCTTTAACTTGCTAGTTCTTCGGCAAACATAAAAGACCCTTGAACGTCAAGGTCACTAGATAGTAAAGGTTGCCTCATTCGGGAAATATCAAAAAAAGTGGAGTGGGGGCTGTGACGTAGTTGTTAGTACAACTAGACACTGATCAAGGTTTTGTAGTTTTCGTTTATACGCGTTACTCATTTGTTTTAAACTTAAACTTTTTTAAATTAGTGTATATAAAGTGTTTAAAGTAGAACAAATTAATATATTATTTACAATGGCTAAAAAATCAATAAATAAACCTAAAGGTGGTTCCGTTTGTGCGGTTGCAACTTGCAATTATTATTATGGAAAAGCAAAACAAAAAGGAAGAACTTATATACCTTTTCAAAGGTAGGCCTAGATCTTTTTTGTTTCTATTGTAATAGTAAATAATATAATCCCACTTACTCATATAAAATGTTATTACAATTTTCTTTTGTTTTAGTTAATATTTTGATTTAAAAGTAGTCTCTGTGGCTATCTTTTGCATTAAAATTGTAGAAAATAACTTTTTGTTCAACAATTAATTTAACTTAATGAGTCTGTCGAATAAAAAATAAGCAAAAGCTATAACTTAAGACATTACTTAAAATCGTGTGAATAAAAATAAGCAATAGCTAGTACTAAAAGCTTTGTCTAATAATTATAAGCTTTGAATAATTTTTCTAGCTAAAGCTTAGAATGAATAAAATGTAGCTAAGGGGCATATTACACTATAATAGTTATTCGTCAAATATTTGGTCAAACTTGATAGTGTAATATGTACCTAAAGCTAAAATTATTAAGTAAATTAAGATTTTGTATAAATATATTGATTAGTATTATAAGATACTGTTTAGAATTTAAATTAATTAGTCTACAATTAAATATTAAAATAAAGATAAAAATGTGATATTTTTTAATGGTTTTTAGTTTCATTTAGATTGTTTGTTTAGTTTTCATTATAATTATTTTTAAACTCATGTATGTTTATGGTTTGCATGGTATCAAATAATTTGTTTATTATTTTTGAAAGCTAAAATATGTTTGAAAAATATTAAACAATTCATAGATATGACATATTTGATGTAAACTATATTTTAAACAGCACATCTCTAAGTATTTAGATGGGGGTGAGCTGGTCGGTCCACGTTCCTGCCCCTGGACGCTAGTGATTTTGTATGCGCTAGTGACTGAACGCCAGCATTTGCTTCTCTATGAAGTCCCGTGATATGAAGCCAAACAAATATAAAATCGGCTCTTCTCAGGGCTCACCACGTGTTTCAAACTCGAAACTAGAACATCCAGACCGCCTAAAAATCCTCTTGTGGGGTAGCTACACTAAACGAAGAATACAGAGTATTCGGATACTTTTTAATATTGATAAGAATCTCCAAATGAGAAAGAGAGGCAAAGATAAAATGGAACGAATCGAAATTTGGTGCCCAACTAGGATCCTCGCAAAAAACTTATATGAACGCCTGATGAGAGAAGCAAACAAGTGTGAGGGCCACGTCTCCCTGGGTAAATCTTACCAAGAGAGGAAAAAACCAAAACCCCGTCCTCCGGGAGAGGAAAAGAGGGACGAGACAAATGAAGTGATTGTAATGCAAGGTCCATGATGAACAAAGTGGACGAACTCAAGAAGTACATGACAGAGACAGGAGCAAGTATAGTCTGCATCCAAGAGGCTTCGCTGCCAAAAAACAAGCAATTTCATCCAAAATTCAAGGACTTCCAAATGTTCAATCTGATTAGAGACTCAGGACGTGGAGGAGGGCTGATGACACTTATACATAACACAGTTTATGTTGAGGAGAGCACATCGTACATTGATAATCAAATAGAATATATCAAAACGAAGGTGAGATTCGGAAAAGACCTCACCAGCACGATTACCAACGTGTACATACCTTCTCAAGGATTAAAACCAAATGATTTGACCTTATTGGCCCCAGCCACACGGAGATGCATCTTGATGGGTGACTTTAATAGTAGGCATAGCTTTTGGAACAAGGGAGATGAAAACCAGAATGGGAAAACATTGTTCGACTGGCTGCAAAACGAAAACCTGATACTTAAAAACCATCTCAAGGAGCCAACTTATCAATCTCCATCATCCTACTCCCTTAGCACACTCGACCTCACCCTCGTCACTCCGGCTATGGAGGCATTTGTTGAAAGATGGAAAGTCGGAAAAGACCTTGGCAGTGACCACTTCCCTATAACGTTTTCCATTAAACTTGATGGAAAGAGAGTTAACAACCCGCACGTCATAAGAGGGAAATACAATATAAAGAAGGCAGACTGGAAAGCGTTCTGTACAGCCACAGAGGATTGCAACGCAGAAGATTATGATCTAAAGGCCATAGAAAGAGAACTGAAAGAGGCAGCGGACAGGTCAATTCCCGAAAAAAGAATAAAAAATGCACAGCACCCAATAAACATCTGGTGGAATGACGAACTCCAAACGATCAGAGAGAAAAGACAAAGTGCTAGAAGGAGATGGAAGCGCAGACGGACAAGTTCTTGTCGGCAGACATATAATAAATGGAACGCGAAGCTACGCAGGGAGATTTTGGCAGCAAAAAGAAGTGCCTGGCAACAGTTTGTCGCCTCCATTAACGAAAATACACCCAGCTCAACTTTATGGAAGAAATTCAACGCAATAGAGGGCAAAACTGGCACCAAGATCAACCATATCAAGACCCAAACAGGAGAGTGGCTTGAGGAAGATAGTGAAAAGGCTGATGCCTTCAACTACTACTACAGCAGCAAAGCTGGAAAAGCAGTAGGTTGGCCTAAAACTCTAACTGCACAGGAGATGGAGCTGACCGCAAATTTTGAACTCCTTTCCCTGGCTAGAGACGACGGAGATGCCGCGTTCACCATGAACGAGCTACGAGATGGAATTGATAAACTTCATGCCTCTGCTCCTGGACAGGACAACATCCACAACGATATGCTGAAGCATTGCGCACCGAAAATGTTAAATAAAATACTGGGGCTCTTTAACTCAATATGGAGAACGGGAAAAATTCCGCAAGAATGGAAAACATCGCTCATAGTGCCATTGCCTAAGCCTCAGAAGGACCAAAGCTTGGTTACATCCTACAGGCCCATTGCACTCACTTCGTGCCTTGGCAAACTTATGGAAAGATTGGTGAATAATAGACTGTCTTACAAGTTGGAGTCAGAAAACCTGCTGGATGCAAAGCAGTTCGGATTCAGGAAAAGACGAAGTACTAATGATGCGCTGCTGTACCTTACGAATAAAATCTACAAAGGCTTTAATCAAAACAAATCGACAGTAGCGGTGCTTCTGGACTTTGAGGCTGCTTTTGACAAGGTACCGCATAAAACTATACTGTTGCAAAGCGCGAGGATGGGACTGAGGGGCAACACCCTCAGGTATCTTACAAATTTCCTCAGTGAAAGGATAGTGAGAACGACCGTAAATGGAAAGCTATCGAAACCTGCTAAGTTGGAGAATGGAATAATACAGGGTTCAACCATCAGCCCAACACTGTTTAACATCACCCTACACGACTTGAGCAGTGCTCTGCCTGAGGGAGTGGACCTGGTGGTGTTTGCTGACGACGTTACCTTGTTCGCCGTGGACGACTCACCGGACAAAGCCTGCGCTCTCCTTCAAAGAGCGCTGGATGGGGTGGTCAAGTGGTGCTTGAAGTGGTCCTTAACAATATCGACAGCAAAGACGGAATGTGCATTCTTTACAAGACGCAACACGCTTAAAGAATACAAACCGCGACTGCTTATAGAGAACCGTGAACTGAGGGTGAATGAATGCCCAAAGCTCCTGGGAGTACACCTTGATCCAAAGCTACTATGGAACAAACATACTGACGAGGTAAGAAATCAATGCAGCAAAAGAGTAAACACCATCAAAGCAGTTGCAAACAGAAATTGGGGAGCGGACACATCAACACTCAGGATGCTTTACTCCTCCTATGTGCGGCCTAAGATGTTGTACTGTAGCGAAGTTTGGGGCTCTGCGGCATGCACGCACTTAAAAAAGATCCAGCAAATCCAATCAGCCGCCCTCAGAATAATACTGGGCTGCCCAAGTACGTCTCCAATAGCGGCAATGGAAATTGAAGCACATCTTGAGCCTATTGACCTCCTTATAGAAAAAAACATTTTGACCAAATGGATCGACACAGACTCTCCCAAATGATCACCCCTTGTTCACACTGGCACCGACAACAACCAGACAGTCTTTCACGTGTCGGGTGGACGCCATGAAAATGTTTGCAGAATCAATTATACCGGAACCTATACCAATGGTACACAGCTGGCCACCATGGAGGGAAGCGGAGGTCACAGCATACACCGAACTACCATCTGGAAACTCCAAAAGTACCTCCGAAGATCTTAATTTACTAAAAGCAGAGACACTGGAAATGATAGAGGAGAGATACCGAGACCATACGAGGATCTACACGGATGGATCCGTCGATCTGAAGCGCACTAAATCTGGTGCAGGTTATTATAACGACAAAACAAAAGAACGCTTCTACGCACCGGCAAACTCGGCATCGAGCATGGATGCAAAATTGTTGGCCCTCAATGCGGCGCTGGTGGGCTGTGGGCAGGTGCCGGACTCAAGGATATGTATTCTTACGGACTCTAAGGTGGCCATTGAGGCAATTCAAAAAAACACACCTGACGACTACTACTTCCGGACGAGTGAAATAAAGAGCCTTTTAGGAGCCCTACAGGAGACTGGAAAAACCATAGTCTTCCAGTGGATTCCATCGCACTGTGGATTGCAGGGAAATGAACTGGCGGACCAAATAGCTAAAAGTGCGGCTGAGATGCACCCGGTCCCACCCACAAAATTCTCTCTCAGCAAATGCAAAAGGAAGATTGAAAGATATGTAATGGAGAAATGGACTGAGAGATGGAAGCAAGAAACTGTTGGACGGTCTTTGTTTAAAATCCAGGAAGCACCTACCGCACCAAACTGGTATAGAGGAGTCTCCCGCAGCGTTGCTACGTTTATGGCAAGAGCTCGAATGGGACACGCGGTAACAAACAGCTACCTAAGAAAATTTTGACTGAAGGAAACCGACAGATGCGAGAGGTGCGGCGTCGAAGAGGAGACCATAGGCCACATACTGCTGGAGTGCACCTCGGAGAACAGAATGAGAGATTCTCTCAGAGAAGCTTTAAAGGACAGCCAAAACAAATTGGAAGACACACTGCGGAACAAGAGGTATTGGGCATTGGCGGCTGCGGCATATCATGGTCATCGAGTCGTCGGCATTACCTGAGGCCGGAAGCTCGTATGAAGAAGTAAGAAGTAAGTAAGTAAGTATTTAGATATGTAACAACCGATGTTTGAATTAAATTTTAATACAGTAAGCATTTTTTGTTGAGTTTTGTTTGTGTTTACTTTTAGTTTGTTAATATAATTTAAAACTAGTGAAATATGGAACACTTTTTCGAGACTTCGGCTCGTCCGGACAGAACACACGAATTGAAAGAAAATTAAAGTTAAATTACTTTTTATTTGTTACATTTAGTTAAAAAAATAAGTTAAAACGTTACCCCACACTATATTTTTAAAATGTTGACAAAAAATTGTGACCCTCAACGCGCTACGACTTTTTAACTCTCAAAATCGTTTTTTTCGTACCCACCAACATATATAATGATACCCCACACTGTATTTTCATAATTCGGCCCAATATTTTCAAAATTGTGACTCAAATACGTGACCCGATGCGCTACAATTCGCGCTAGAAAGCTCTAAAGCTTTTCAACTCTCCGCAATAAAATTACGAACATTCTGGTACCACCAGAAGTTTTCTGCGATGTCTGTGAGTGCTTATATCTTGTTTACAGGAAAACAGACACACAAAAAATGTTCGCATGATTTGAATAATAATAAACTGATTATAAATTTGCTAAGTAAAGTTGCTATGGTAATAAATGTAAACAAACCAAGTTGCTAAGCAGTTTTTTGTCCGAACAGCTGTTTTCGTGAGTTTTGGTCTTCAGTTCATATATAAAAATTTGGAAAACGATTGACCCTAAAGGCCATCCCTGTAACTTCCCGCTAAGTTTAATTACAAAAGTATGATAAAAGTTTGATAAACACTATTTTTGGAAATTTTGAACTGCCATAACTTTTGAATGAATCAACCGATTTTTATGCGATTTGCGGCAATCGATGCAGTTTTTTAAGTCCATTGAAAGAAACAACAACAAAAATTTTTCAGATGAAAAGTTTCGGAGAAATTGAGGAAAAACACTTTTTTTGATTTTCTTTTGTTCACGATATCTCACGAACGAATTAACTGGTAGCGATCGACGTCGCTTTTCAAGGTAAAAAGCTGATTAGATTTTGGAATTGATCGGTAAAGCCGTTTAAAAGTTATTCCAAAAAAACCTGATTTGAAAAAAATTTATTTCTTAGTTTTTTTCGAAATTTCTCAGAACCTACCGGTCCGAATTAGTTAAAATTTTCAGGAAATCTAAGTTTGATGGAACTCTTTAGAACGCCGTTTGGTAGGATCCAATCGGTTAAGCCGTTCAAAAGTTATAAGCGGGTCACATACATACAGACAGGATGACACCCTCTCGGAAGTGGTCAGGGAAGATTCCTAGGACCTCAAAATGTCGAGATCTGATG
>JAGFPH010004874.1:69750-95513 GCA_018207615.1 Philaenus spumarius | reverse complement strand
CCAGGAGGAGTGTAAATATTAACTGAAGATTTGCTCTGGCGCAAAAAGTTGTGTAAATAGACGCAAGCACACGTAACAAGGGTACTTTTTTCTGGATTCAAAAGCATTGGTTTTCTTAAGACTCTGAACACAGAGCTTACAATACCAAAGGCATTTTCTGAACACCTTCGTGCTCGAGACAAACGATAGTTAAATATTCTCCTTTTACTCCTCTTCTTCTGATGGCCGGGAAATGGTTTCATAATATGCTTGTGTAGTGCAAAAGCATCATCCGCAACGATAACATATGGGGCAGCAAATATTCTTCCCGGTAATGGTTTGTCTTTGGGCAAACCAGTTCCGTTTTCCACAATTTTCCACAGATCACAGTTCTTAAACACACCCCCATCAGATATCCTGCCTTGACACCCTACATTAACATATACAAACAAATAGTTTGAGTCTACTAGAGCCATCAGTACAATGCTGTGGTGACCTTTATAATTAAAAAACGTAGACCCACTATTTTCTGGGGCTTCCAAAACAATATGCTTGCCGTCAAGAGCTCCAATGCACTGATCAAACTGCCAAATTCGCTTATATCCACTTGCTATCTTCTCCCATTCTTCAGGGTTGGAAGGTGTCTGCATATAATCTTTTAAGCAGTTAACTAGAGCAGCACATACTTCAGGAACAATTACAGATATGGCTTGTTTTGATATTTTAAATAAGTACATAAGCGAGTGGTATGAATCCCCTGTGGCTAAGAAACGTAAAGTAACAGCTAAGCGATCGTTAACACTTATTGCTTGGCGAAAGTTAGTATTTTCTCTTTGCGACTATAGGCCCAATCATGAAAGCTAATGCTTCAAAATCAGCATTCGAAACTCGTGTAAAGTTTGTAAACAAACATCCAGAAGTCAAATCTGTTCGTAAATCTTCTCCACTATACTCATACCTCCTCTGTAACAGTTGTCTTTGCCACCACCTGCGAGGACGGGGTTGATGCTGGTTGATCACAATAAAAGCCGCGGCAACACATGCTAGTCGCTGACGACGATACACCAGGTCACGGTCGACCATCACTGCAAACTAATGCGAAATGACTGAGCCATTTAGAGCGAACACTAGTTTGTTCGTCCAAACACAGGAGTTTTTGTTCGTCGAACAATATTTCTACAAACATTTAAAACGTTCGATGTCAATTCAATACAACAAACATGTTCGTCGAACATGTTCGCCGAACGTTCGCTAGGTGTGGACGCGGCTTTAAGTAGAGGTGAAAATATTCATTGTGATTCTTAGTAGGAGTTCAGATGCAGAATTTAAGAATGCAAAATGCAAGTAGGAATGATATAGCGATCATTTTGAGTCCAAACATATTAGTTGTACGTCTATGTGAGTGGTATCTAATAAAAAATAAAAATTTAAAAATATATTAATAATTTATCTTATTTAACCAAGATATTATTTAAGCAATTTAACATTGCTTCTTTCGTTATTTTGTATGATAGATTCTATTTTTTATTTAAAAAACAGTGCGTTTTCTTTGTTGCACTCGATATAGAATTCCATTATACCTTTTTCCATTATACTAAAAAAATACAATTATACAGCTTACATAATCTCACTAGTTTCAATAGATTAAGGTCAAAACGGAATACTAGACCTCCTCTACATTTTTAAGAAAGGAAAGAAATTAATTATTTATTTTTAATATAGGTTCAGGATTAACTATAACATCAAAGTCATGTTACTTAAATAATTATTATATAACCTTCATTGAAATAGTATATGAATAGTTTTTGGTAACATAATAAATGACATACACAACAAAACATAGCCTATTTCTAGTTTATTGATACTGATAATTTATTTTTTAAATAATTTTAGTGATTTGCACTCTAATGACATTATTAGGTATTTCCATTCTAGGCCTAACCTGAAATTTTGGTTTAAACAAGTCAGACACAAAAAGTGGCAGTTTTGTAATGGGAAAAACTAATATTATATTAGGCATAGTTACTTAATTATTAATATTACTGTTCCCAGTCAAGCAGATGTGTAAAACTACTGGTATATTATTTTATTTGACCAATCCATACATAAAATTAATAAACTAGCTGAATATCCGTGTTTCGCTACAGGGAATTTGATTGATGCATCACCATGATTCATAATTATTGTCATTTTTTTCTCTCATTTTCTTTCATTTATTATTTCTCGACAGTGAACCATAACATGTGCATTCAATTAGTTTGGTATTTATTGTTCACTGGCTGCCCACCAATCGTCTTCGTCACGGTATGCGTGCTAAATAAATTAAATCACTAAAAAAATAAAAAATTCAGAGTGAAGACCGCCTTCTTTTTCAACCGCTAAATCTACAGACTGGTAAATCACAGTCTTAGCTTAGCTGGATGTTTGCAGATCACCCAGATACGTCTTTAATATGCGAATGCATAGATCAGGATAGTTTTTATCAGCTTACGTCTAAAATATTTTCTTAAAATTAATAAGTGCCAAATTTCAGCTCTCTAAGTTTAAGGAAAGAATACTAATTAATATTTCTTGTTTTTAGGGTTTGTTATTACATTTTCAACCCTTAGCAGCATGTAACAAAATGTAAAACTTGTTTATTTTTATATGTATCTTGTAAGAAATATTTACAAAATGTCAGATCTCTAGCTTAAGGAATGTTTACAAATTTATATTTAATGTTTTTAGGGGTTGTTATCACATTTTTATCCCTAACAGCACGAAACGAAATGTAGAACTCATTTACTTTTCATATGTGTTTTGTAAGAAATAAATGTACAAAACTTCAGCTTTAAGGAAAGAAAACAAAAAACATTTATTGTTTTATGGGATGTTTCAACCCTTAAAGGAAAAATATTTTAAAATCCTATATTAGTGCGCCTCTAGCGCATTTGAGCAATATGTGTACCAAATATTTCACGTCCACCCCTTAGCAGAACGTGATCAAATGTAAAATTGGTTTATTTTTTTATATGTATCTTGTAAGAAATAAATATACAAAATTTCAACTTTCTAGCTTTAAGAAAGTATAACATACAATGTTTATTGTTTTAGGGGTTGTTTTAATCCTTTCTTAGTTCGTCTGTAGCCCCTATTGAGCAATACGTATACCAAAGTTCCTATGTGGTATTCAATGATTATTTATAATTTTAGGGGTTGTTACTAAATTTTCACCCCTTAGCAAAACGTGATAAAATGTAAAACTGGTTTACTTTTTATATGTATCGTATAAGAAATAAATGTACAACATTTTAGTTTTCTATATCAAAGAAAATTGTAACACACAATACTTATTTTTTATGGGTTGTTTCAACCCTTAAAGGCCAAAAATTTTAAAATCCTTACTTATTGCGCCTTTAGCTTCTATGAAAAATAAGTGTAACAAATTTTACGTTCCTAGGAGATAGGGTTTTTGAGATATATAACAAACAATATTTATTGTTTTAGGGGTTGTTTCAACCCTTTCAGGCCAAATATTTTAAAATTCTTTCTTAATGCGCCTCTAGTGCCTTAAGAAAGAATATATGTGTACCAAATTTCAAGTTCCTAGGTGGTATGGTTTTTGAGAAACTGTGATCAGTCACAATCAATGAGTGGTATTTGGCTTTTATAAGTATAGATTACATATCAAACGAACGTGTCTTTTTTACAACATAATTATATTATTGGAGATGAAGTCGTAGTACGCTTAAGTGTTGAAGTTTCTTCTTATTTCGTTTATATTGACAAATCACACTTGGGTATTTATGACTAAACAGTAGCCGACTTAGACCCTAGTTCCAACCTTTAGTTTGTTATACTGGGGTAATAAAGCAATTCTACACGGTTTGTTCAATACTCGTAGATACTTTTGTAAAGTAAAAGTTGAAGGTAAGTCAAAAGATTATACATTTAAAATAAGCCATTTAATTCTACAAATACTGGATGATATCAAGTAGCAATAAATAGGTTTTAGGCAACACTCAAAATGCTTTGGGACTAAACAGACTAGCATTCAATATATTGCTGGCAATATTTAACAATTTCTTCAATGGCATAAAATTCCAAGTAATAATAATAATTTTATAATGATACCTATATATCAATAAACAATATATCTACAAAGAATAATATATCAGTACAGTCTCAAATCAAAGAAGAATGTCAGTGATAGGCCACATTTCTTAAATACATAAAAATCATCATAAATACACTTATATTGGCTGACTACAAACACCATACAAAACACCAGGAAGATGAATTACGTTAAGGATGTCTCATCCTACTAATATTATAAATGTAAAAGTTTGTATGTTTGGATGTTTGACTGTCAATCACGCAAAAAGTACTGGATGGATTTGATTGAAATTTGGCGCACATTAGATCATGACCTGGAATGAGACATATTCTATAAATCATTTTGATTTAAGGTTTGAAACAATCCCTAAAACAATAAATATTTATTTATTATTATACATCCATTAAGACTAGAGAGCTGGAAATTTGTACATGTATTTCATACAAGATATATATAAAAAGTGAACCATATTTGTATTTTGTAGCATGTTGATAAGGGGTGAAAATGTGATAACAACCCCTAAAACAATACAAATTAATTAATTATTACACATAAAACTAGAGAGGTGAAAATTGACACATTTATTTCTTACAAGATATGTATAAAATGTAAACCATAATTGCATTTTATACTGTGCTGCTAAGGGGTGAAATTTTCATAACAACCCGTTAAACAATACAAATTAAATATATATTTTTTTATTTTATTTTATTATATTTATTCATATGTTACACTGTACATATAAACAAAAACACAACTTAAAATCTCACTTAGGTTATGCATGAAAAATAAACAAAATATGAAAAAATATAATGCATCAAAAACAAAAGAAGAATAGATAAATATAATCTTCTCTTAAAGCTAGAGGGCTAGAAATTAGTACATTCATTTCTTACAAGATATACATTGTGTAGAAAAAGTCTGGGACCGGTTTAATATTTCGTTTATAACAAAAATTTAAAGATAGATGATGTGATTGAGGAACCTACTCTATGTAAAAATACTATTTTATTAAGATTTCAAAAAATTTACCCGCCATCTTGAATCCGCCAAACTTGGGTTTTTTAAATGGAAAGGTGGTCGTGTGATACATCATTTCGACTGTAAATTGTATATGTCCCTGGGGGCTAAATTAACGAAATTCAACTTTTTTTCATGCAATTAATTGTAATTTACTATTACCAAATTCTTAATTTGTTTCTTGACGCTAAGAGGAAAAGAATGGGAAAGGGCAAAGAGGAAGCTTGGTGGAATTAATGATAAATAAATAAGTAAACATGTAAAATGCCTTAGAATTAAACAATTTAACTATTAAACGGTAGAATAATTTACCAAATAACTAGAGATAAGTGAAAATTCAATTTAAAAGAAATGGAAGCAACGTTAAGTATTTTTTTTATAATTAAAAACAAATATTTTTTCCCGTGCAGGGAAAGCAAAGGGATATGAGCTCATACTGCCGTGAATGTGATCAACAAATTATTTGTTTGATTCGTTTTGTATACAAAAATCGTGTGTGTAGAAAAATATAAAACAATGACCAACACGAACTACAAAAAATAGTTTCGTCATGCTGCTTTAAAAACAACGTATATGGTTGAACCACTCGAAATCAATTTTGAAAAAATCAAAATGGCTGTAACTCAAAAATTTTAAATACTCCCAAATAGCATTGTGTATCATATCGTTTGAAAGCTTATTTAATTACAAATCAAAAAAGAATAATAATTAATATTTAACAAAAATAGTACAGCAAAATAGGACAACATCGGAAAACACGACTTTGTTGGTTTTTGGCCGCCATTTTTAGTCGGTTAAAGATATGGATGTACAAATTTCACCGTTGGGTTTCTCTTGAAATTCTACATCGAAATAATGTATCACATGACCACCTTCCCATTTAAAAAATTAAAGTTGTATTCAAGATGGCGTATAAATATTTTGAAATCTTAATAAAATAGAATTTTTACATAGAGTAGGTTCCTCAATCGCAACTACCTTCAAATTTCCCTTAAATACGAAATATTAAACCGTCTCCAGACTTTTCAGCACCCCTGTATATGTATGAAATTAAAATTAATTTATTAAAGAAAATCATACAGAAATATAATAATAATTATTCAAACAAATATAAAGAAAACATAAAAAAGAATATATTGACTGAATACAACGGTTAAAAACGAAACTTTCCTAATAATAAGGGCTCTGAGCTACTGAACGGAAGGAAAATGACTGAACCATCACTTTCTAACTACAAACAATAGCAAACAAATATTGAGTTTCCGACTAACAGCAAAAAACCTTCTAGACTTTGTCTAAATATTAACAAAAGAAGTCAACTCCCCGTATATGCGACTAAGAGTGGATGCCGTGCGAATACGAGCGATCGCAGCGCAGCCTACAAATACCAATTGTAAGTAGGAGTGTATAGTGTGTTTGTATCCCAGCATGTCAAACGAGGAGGATTTGAGAAAAGTAGTGAAATATGCTCTACAGACCGAAAAACCGGTTTATACGCTGAAAATATTGGTTGGACGTAACGGGATCTCCCCATCTAGTTTTGCCTCCCCGTTACGTGTTGTGCGTACTTGTAAATCTCCCCGCGTGATACGTCCTACAAACACATACATACAGACAGGGTGACACCCTCTCGGGAGTGGTCAGGGAAGATTCCTAGGACCTCAAAATGTCGAGATCTGATGAATAATCCATTTTCGAAAAACGGGGTGAAACCAATAACTTCCCGATTTTAGAAAATTTTCAATTTTCTTAGTGGGAAGTTAAAAAGTGTTAATTTTTTCCCAAATTTGAAACTTTTCTGGCATTTTTTTCAAAAATGTCTTTCCATAAAAACCTAATTCGGACTATTACGAACATTTTAAAACAAAAAATAGCAAAATCGGTCCAGCCGTTCTCAAGTGATGCTTACCAACGAATAGCATTTAATTTTTATTATATGTATAGATTAAAATGTATTAACGTGATTGCATTTTTTTTCTTATTTTATTCTGTAAAAAATATTAAATACAATTTTAATGACTGCTTTTTAGTTATATGATTTAAAATGTATTACCAAGATAGTTTTTTATTTTAAATTTTAGTCAGTAAACATACAAATTAAAATTTGTATGATTATATTTTTGTTATTATTGTAAATTGCAAATTAATGGCATAAACATAATGTTTTTGAAAAGGTTAAGATATATTCTTACAATTACAAATGTTGAAATGTGTAACTTAAGTATCATTTTAAAAAACTGCAACTCCAAAAAATAGTTTAATACATCTACTTTTAAAAAAATGAGGTGACTTGTACGACGAAACATACATCTTTCATGGTAGCGCGGTGTTTTTGTACTATAATGACGTCACTGGACAGGGAACGGTGAGAGGGGTTTGAGTTTGTTTACATGACTATGGGTCAACCTTTACTATCTAGTGACCTTGCTTGAACGTAACATTGTTACTGTTGCTGTCCCGGTTAATTTGAGTAAACAGTTTACTCAAATTTAGCCACAAAACTTCACTCATTTTAACAAATAAAACTATACTACTAAACAATCTATAACTATCTAAACTTTAAACTATATAAGCAAAATTTCAATTAAACTATAAACAACACGCCAGCACTACAAACATTTCTACAAAACAGTATACACTTTCCACACCACTTGGGAAATTAATTCTACAAGATTAAAAGTACAAAAAGTAAGTTAGTACCACGCCGACAACCGGTCTACAGATTGTGCATCTCAATCCCTTTCAAAAACCAAAGTACAAATAGCCGATGCGCCGAGTGATCTAAAAGTAAAAAGAGAAAGTGTGCTCGTGATTGTTTGTGGCAAAGTCAACAACCACAGGACGCTCGTGCCCCCTCCCCCCAACATTCCATTCTAGTCCCTTCTTTTCCAGCCCCTCGCACAACCTTGAGTTGAGCGCACTTTCCTTATCGTTATTCCGAGAAATCATCACGGGCCGACCCCGACTAAACAAACCCATTGTTCGAGTTTCTGCTGTTTGGTGACCGAAATGGTCCTTTTCAAAATAGGCTTTTGCTTATAAATCTAACTCGTTAGAATTTATATTCGTTACTAATTTTTCTAACTAGTTACAGTTAGAAGTTAATGCTAAAAAAAACTAACGAGTAGAGTTATAAGTTAGTAAAAAAACTAACTAGTTACCGTACTCTATTCGTTAGTTTTCATAATCGTTAGTCCCAACTCTGAAAATTACCTACTATTAATCATACTATTAGGCTACTATTACCACTTATTAGCGAATTCCATAGGAAATAAGAGCTATTCTTCATCTGGGAAATGCATTTTTAAACGATTATCTTTGTGGATGCTGGTCAATTGACGTGGAACCAGCGAACACAGGCTTTTAAAAAGTTTAAAGAATCGTGGATGATTGAATATACTGAGCCATGACTTACATTTAACTCACTTGCAATTTCAACAACTGTAATTCGTTGATTATCGAGAATCATTTGTTTAACCGCTTCAATATTGTTATTAGTCTTTGAAGTGGAAACCCTACCAGGCCGCTGTTCATCACACAGAGGAATTCTACCACTTTTAAAGTGATCAATCCATTCGTAGATCTTGCTGTCACTTGCTCTCCATATTGCTGCTGCATTTGACGAATAATCTCTGTTGGTTTCACACCTTCTGAATTGAGGAAACATATGACTGCACGCAATTATTTTGAGGTGCAATCAGATAAAGGAGAACTCATTTAATCTTTTAAACACAATCACAAATAGCAAACAATGAAACAGTACTTTCAATGAACAGCTGATAGACGTTATGTGTTATAGCAAAACAATCAATGCTACCATACATGTGATTCGGAGGGAAATCAAAATTTCCCTTTACTTTTTGACTTTCACTCGCCTTCTGCTACATGGTAAAAAGGTTATAAACAATTAATACCAACTCTATTTAATTATATGACTTTTATTTTCTCAAATTCATCACAATTGTCTATTACAAAAAAAAAAAAAATAAACAGGAGGCATGTAGTTCCGGCTTTGCTGAGCTACATTTTGTAGTTGGAATAATGAACTACAATTAAAGGAAACTTTTTTATGGTAGTAAAAAATTGTTATAAATCAAAACAAATTAATAAAAGGTCATTTAGAGTTTTGGACGGTAGTATTAATTTGATATATTATCACTTACTAATAAAAATAAATAGGACAATACATAACCATCACCTCAGACATAAGATGTATTTGCAAATTTACAGCTAACATACATTGTATAAAAACCTAAAGATTGTGATATGAACATTTGTAACATATGGACAGACAGCCTTTAATATATTGTTTTATAATAATATCGTATTTCAAAACATAATAAGTTTTTTTAATTTTGATGGTGCAAAAAATATTTACAAGCCAAGTAACAATATGCTCCAAAGTTAAAAAATGTATCAACTTTTTTGGAACAGAATTAGGAATTCCAATAAGATATAGCGATATCGGCCACATGCATTTAAATGATTTATTTGATAGGTTTTATTTTTTAAATTGTGATTTAACAAGATAATAAAATGGTCAGACAATGACCATTAACACAAATTTAAACCCATAGTTTTATTTCTCTGAAAAAACTATGTTTAAAAATGTTGATGTTTAAAAATCATTGAAACAGTTTTTACATAATCTTGAATCATAATTTTCTTTTATTCCAGACAATAAAAATAGTACCCGACCTTTATAATCCGACATTTATAATAACAGGGAAAATTCTAAGACTTCTAATAGATAAGGACCAGGGAGTGATGATAGGTTTTCTTTGAAAATGTTTTTATTTTAATTAAAACGGTGGTTAGTATAGGTTTAATTAATATGTACGTCTTTTGGGAGGGTGAAAAAGAGATTCATCTAAATTTCAAAAACATTTACCTGCACACTTTCACTTATAGAGGAGATCCTAACCCCATTAATTACTTTTAATTATCAGCCCAGTGTCAATGAAGTTAATGTTGACTATAAATACAATTTTTGAGTTATGATTATTATTTTTACTACACGTTATTAGAAGTTAAAAAATTCTGTCCCACAAAGATAATTGCATAAACATTACAATAAAAATCAACTCACAGCGTCCTCAAAGTGGACTTATAGTCTTGCAACAATTTAGTTCACCATCACATTCCCTCTTACACAGAGAAGGTAATTCAGTTATCCATTCTGAGGTGATACAATATTGGCATTGCAACAAAAAAAGCTACTCAGAGTCTATTTTGTATTTGAAGGCACACCTGAGCTTTTATACATTGAAATACCAATATTTTTAACAGCTTAAATTACAACAGCAATATAACTAACTGATAATACATTGTATTACACAATTCATATATAATAACAGGAAACTAAAAATTTAATGAATTGGATGAAAATCTGTTTTTAGTTCAATCGGAATTTCCACCTTATAGAAACCATTTTGAAATTGGTTTAACTATAGTACCACACGTCGCACAACATGTCCATAATTGCATAGCACCAACATAATATTGTAGTTAGAAAATTAGATATTAATATATTTTATAACACTGACATATTTTGGGAGGTTATTTTACAGGCAGTATTTGTCTTAACTTTACTTAATAAAGTAGTGAAAACACTTTGTTATTTTATTTATTTAAATTAAATACACAAACATACAATTTTAAATATCTTATATAAGAAATCAATTACAAATAATATCTTACAAGTTTTATGCATTCTGAATTGCCTAAACAAAAATTGGAATGTATTCATTAGGCATTGAATAAATAAATATATTGTACTATACGTATTTTTCTATGTTCATGCATCTATTTCATTCACAATAGCAAAATACGGTTATTGCCGAAAAACTCCCTTTTAAAATACAATAAATCTTTTAATAACAATAAATAATTGAAACTTTTAATCGCTTAACTTAACTATGTTTTTAAGTATAGACAAATTTAATAATTCATTTTATATAGTGAAGTTAAAAACGTCAGAATCATTTTTCTAAGATTTCAATGGTTGTGATGTATAAAATAAATTTACATATATAACCATATACGTACAAGTAAATAAAATTATAATAAAAACATTACGTAATATAGACTATAAAAACATACAAAATATATACTCTTTTTTTGTTAAGACTTAATACAATACAGAATAAAATTATGTATTCCTAATCAGAGACGAACAAATTAAATCAATGAGACCAAATTATTAAAATGGAGGATATATGGTGCTACATTATACCTACAGCTTACATGAAAATATATTTCTTTTTACAACATTTTTGTACAGTTTATGTATTTTAGATCAGATGTTTATTTAACCTTAATGTTTGTGGTGATATGGATATAATTTAATTGTTCTGTAGTGAAGATTCAATGACGACCTTTTTTTGACCGTTTCCGTCTCCGCCTTTTGGTAGAATTTTCTTCTGTCGAAGGAGTAGGTGATGTCGGAGTTGTTACAGATTCCTCGTCTTCTCCTTCTTCATCTTCCCCATCTTCTTCTTCTCCTTTATCAGGTGCGCTTAGCTCTAAAGATATTATCTTCTCTCTGGTTGTTTCAACCTGGTTGATGGAGAATTACAAAAAATATTAGTAAAACAAAATTAAATTGTACAAAATTCTGATTGTTTACTAATAATTGTTTTGTAATAATTTAAAACTTTTTTGTTTTTATACAGAAAATATAAAATTATCAAATTAAAAAACTTGATAATCATTTTCTTTTTTCCAAAAGGGAAAGTTTTGTTAAAATGATTCTTCTGTTGGTTTATTTTTTTTGAGTAAATAAATTGTGGCCTTTAAAAGACATGTTAGTAAAATACAGTACTACAAAATAAGAAATTATTAGTAAAGGAAATGTTAGAATTAATATTGAAGAATATTTATATACCAGGAGTATTATATTAAACTTTTTAAATATTGGACAAAAACATTATAGGCATAATAAACTCAAACTAGGAATATGTCTGGCTTAGGGGGCGAGTTCTCCCTTCTACTTTCTTCTCAAATTTTATTGGCGCTACAACTAATTCCCCACAAAAACTGTTCACTAATAAGATTTGTCTCGAAAAGATACATCTCCGTAACGTACTCCATCTAATTTATCTTATAATATATTTTTTATACTTGCATACAATGTTTATAATATGAACAAATGTAAAAAACCTTTTTAGAGAAAACTAAATAAGTAAAGTTTTGTTATAAAATGAAAGTAATGACAACAAATATTCAAAATGAGAAAAATTTGTAATTTTATGCCAAATGAAAACTTTCTGTGAGAAAGTTTTAGATAATTAGTCGAATTTACTTTTTTACTTGAAACTATTTTCTGTATGACCCTTGGGTCAGGAGAAAAGTAATTCCGTTGACAAATTTGTTTTTCTCTGTTTTTAAAATTAGTTTTTTTAATAAACCAAATTGTTTTTGGGTAAATTAGACTTTATGTTTAGATTTTTAAAAAGGTCCAGTAAACTTTTTAATACGTATTAGTACGTTTTACTATTAAAACTTTATAATTAGCGTAATAAACAGCCTATTATTTATAAATAAAACAACTGTTTTGTGAACAACTAACATAAATGGAGACAAAAGTACGGTGTACAATGAAGCAACAGATGCCTATGGTTGTACTGCTGAAGCCAAACACAACAAACAAAGAGTGGGGGCCCCTCTTTTCTCCTCCTCTCGGGACACATTCCTATAGTGAGGGTACTGTAACTGAAGTAACTTTTTAAAAGTAAAAGGATACAACAAAAATTGGATTCCTGAAGAACTATAATGCATAGGTGATATCTAAAAGTTTTTTTTTAATTTTTAATATCTGGAATTATACCACAGTAAATGGTTCTTATTCATGAAAAGTTATTGTTGTTTTCAAATAAAAATGTTAAGTTTGAATTTTATAAAATGTAATGTTTAAGAAATAGAACCACAGAATTTATCTTCTTCAAAAACAAACATTGGCTAATTACTTTTTGGTAATTTTAGGTAATTAAAAATAAAAGAATACATTATATTTTCCAACCTATAACCATGCTTCGTGCAAGTTCTAGAAGTACTAAACATGCAAAATTGAGCTTTATTATAATAAAATATGTTTGTGACAATATCCCTTTTCATAATCTCAAACATAAATAACAAATGCAAACAAATATATCCATTTTAACAGAATTTGTTTTTCTATTACATTTAATCACTCCATTTTAAATACAAAACATCTAAAGAATACAAAATTTCTGAAGAAAATGTTAAGTCTGTGCGAAAAGGTTTAGTTAATTTCAAGTTTTAAAAGAAGTGAAATATTACAGATTTAAAGAAAAACTTACCAAAAATTAAAGACACGATGTCCAAACCGTCAAGAGATTGATTCTTCATATTAAAGAAAAATAATAACAAATTCATACAAGTACATGCAACAATCATAACATGAATTGTGAGAATGTTAGAAATAAACACTGTACAGGAAAAAGATGTGAATGTACTAAAAATATAACTTGCATGATATTATAGGTTTATAATTGGAAACATCTAAATCCGCTTTGAAAATAAACAGCACAGACTGCAATTTAACGGATCTGTTAATAGTTACGACATTAATATTTTCAAATCATGCATTACAACATGCCTATATACCATTCCTGGAAAGTATCCTTTTTATACAAAATAGTACTTTGAAATTGAAAACATTTGTAATTCTTTTCTTTTTGCTTCCTCCAGTTCACGATAAATTGTAGAACATATGGTTTGCCTTGAATAAAAAAAAATCTTGCAGTTCTTCAAGTTTTATATCAAAATAAACACATTTAATTCTGGCTTTGTTTCCTAAATCTATGTGACAACTTAATAGGTGGTATAAGGTTTACAAAATAACATTACAATTTTAATTTTGTCAATGACGGATTTCCTATTTTAGTTCTGTGAAAATGTATCATGCAGGGGTACTATGACTTAGCAGATGATTTTTTAGGAGTCCTCTGTGACAATGGAAACTTTTTAGTTTCGCCATGTCTGTCTGTGTATCATAGCATTATTTGTTTGTGCATTTCCTTCATTCAGCAATTGAAAAATATACCATATTTTAGATACATAAAAAGTGATAAAAGAAAACGTTTGTGTCCGAGACTGAATTTGATGTCTTTGGATATGTTTGTAAGTTTTATAAAACGTGTAATTTAAAGTTGATTATTTTGACAACTCGGCCATGAAATATGACCTTAATAAGATGTTTTTGATGTTCCCCTATATCTTCCACCTTAATGCTTCAAAAATCTTTAAATATAACACTAAAGAAGTACACTAAAACTTCGTTTATCCGGAGTTCCGGTTTATCCGCAATAGTCCTCAGAAATAAATTAAAATTTTTTGTGACAATACAATGCTAGTTGTGGCAGATCCCGTTTCTTTTTCTTGCAATAATTGAACTAATTATTCTATACTGACCAGTAGTGATTATTGTTTATTAGAATAAATGATTCATAAAAATCCATGATATTTGGTTTATCCGGAATTTCGTTTATCCGTAACGGTACTGGTCCCATCAAAACCAGATAAACGAGGTTTTAGTGTACTTGTAATGAAAATTGTGAAGATCACATTATAATAACTTTTGGAAATAATATATTTTCAGTCTACTAATTTTTCTATATTATAAAAAAAATTAAAATAAGATTCTTTTTGAACGCTTTCAGAAAATGTCAACTATAATTAAAATTTCCTTTTTTGGTAATTACAAGTGACAGTAAACAACTTGATACAAATCCATACACCATTGATGTAACCTTGAGTTACAACACAAGGAAAAACACATTTTATGTATCTGGGCCCTTTTTATTGATTGGAATATATCACTCACTGTGCAGCTATTATCGATCTATAAGGAATAACTCTACTTTAATCAAACTGAAACATCTAAGGTACTCTGCTTTGGTATATTTTTGATACATATTTGGACGTTTCCTTTTCCCCATTAAAATATTATGTAAAAGAAGAGAATTACAAATGTGTATAACGCGGACAGCCCTTGTCAACGGGTGTGGTGCATGCAGTGGTGGGCCCAATCCTGTGAAACATTGCGTTCTACCTCTTTCTCAATGAGTTTTTCTACGATCTCAACCGTTCTAACTTTGTGCTGACCAGATTCTTCGTCTAGATATTCTTCCGTCTTAGTGGTGACTGTTTCTCCGATAACTCGTTCAGACTCTCTGACTCTTGTCGCACCAGGTGATTGGCGTACTGCCAACTTTGGAAAATCATCGCTAGACGGTCGTAAACACTGATCCCACCACACCACACATAGCCGTTAGTTACATCACAGTTAGTTTTTAGGTTAGGGTGTCAGCTAGGTTGCACCTTCACCATACAACATTCCTTCATTCACAAGCCTAATTTGACCTAATTCAATCTAAATAACCTAATATTATCTATTTAGCTTCATTTTACAACTAACTGGCAAAATAACTGTAGCACATTATTTGTAGTAGCACCAATAGTTTATCAAAAATAAAAAAATAGTTTTTAGGTGGTCTTTCTTTGAATATCATAAAAGTTAAATTTTAAAATTTTAAATAAATTTTATGACAGATGCACTATGGAAAAAATTACAATTTGGAAATTGTATAATATATAATTTAGTATATTATAAGCAATACTGTAAGTTTTACTATAGCCCATCTCAACTTAAGTTGAGGCAAGGAGGGTGGGTAATTAGGGTAGGTCTCAACCGTCATAAAACTGACCCTTATTAATGCCGCCTGAGTGAACCTGTATTACACTCTAGTATAAAATTTAAATTCTGTATGTCTTAAATGAAAATGAAAAAACAATATCATATTTCGTTTCATGATACTTTCCTGATAATTTTGGTACCAAATTTGATTACATTTGGCCAACTTTGAGCTGTACGGTACTAGCATTATAAACTTTCTTAGTTGAATCAACATTACTAATACGGTTTACAACAATAAAGCCACAAAACTGCACTAGAGAAGTTCATATTTAAAATTCGATACTGTATCGTTATTTATCATAATACAAACAATTGTGTGTTTGTCCCATGTTAATCGGCCGACTTAAAGTGTTGTAACTGTTTTGTTTTCAATACAAGAAATTACAGAATTAAGTTTTTATTATTAATGATAAAGGGGTATTAATTCTCAAAAAATGATTTATTTATTACATATTTAAATATGAACTTAACTAGTACATTTTTGTGGCTTTATTGTTGTAAACCATATTAGCAATTTTAATTCAACTAATAAAGTTTATAATGCTAGTACAGCTCAAAGTTGGCCAAATTTAATCAAATTTGGTACCAAAATTATCAGGAAAGTATCATGAAAAGAAATATGATATCGTTTTTTTCATTTTCACTTAAGACATACAGAATTGAAATTTTATACTACAGTGTCCTACAGGTTCACTCAGGCGGCATTAATAAGGGTCAGTTTTATGACGGTTGAAACACCCTAATTACCCACCCCCCTTGCCTCAAGTTAACCTGAGACGGGCTATAATAAACTTTCAACATTTTAATAGAGAGTACCTATCGGGCCACCATTCTAAAATTTGATAACTTTTAAGAGACAACTTTTATATTTATTTATTTAAGAGACAAAAATATAATATTATAACATTTATAATTCTTCCTTTTGTTTAATTACTCTACTTCCTATTTTTAAGCTGACAAAGATATCAATAATTTGGAAATTTAACTTTACTAGGTTTAAACTATTTGAATCTTTTTATTTAATAGGCTTACATTTACAGAAGTCAAGATCTTATTGTTGTTTATAAAGGTTCACACTTTCCTCTGGTATAGCTATCGAACACACATATCTTTTTTGATTTTATAAAGGTGAAAATGTAAAGAAACTTGAAAAGTTTAAAACATTTATGTACATACTATATTTTCTCTGCTTTATTTAACAATAAAATCTTAAATAATTGTCTAAGTTATACAGTTTATAAAAAAAAGTATAAACATGTATCATGATAAAGGTAGAACTTTTGTCCACGGGAAGTAGCTAAATCTTACTTTCCCCCTAATGAGTTGGGCAATGAATACAGAATACCATAAGAATAAACAATAGTCTGTAGTAATATAAACCACAGCAAGGATGCTGTTATATGCATCATACTTAATTTTAGTAACTGAGAAATAAGGTCAGGTATAAGCAAAATGATCTCTAAAGTTTTCTTAACTAGTTAGGAAAATCAAACTCATTTTTATAAACTGTTTAAAATTAATGGATTTTAAGTAGAAAAAACAACAGATTGATCAAACTAATGATGTAGGATAAGTAATGGTTTAGGTATTTTGTTTATTCTTTGTTTCAAACAAGTTTCAAGTTATCTGTACACTTCACAATTTTAAGAACTTTAACTGCTATTAACAAGATATTGCCACAGCTGCGGAACATCTTTCATTGCTACTCTCAAGATTTAACTTCTTCCTCATACTTTTTTGTCAGGCCTATTTATTTGGACAAATGGTGTATTTTTTTGGTAAAAAAGAGAATCTTTAACTGGTTTATTATTCTTTCAATAACAAACAGAACTAGATTTCTATTTGATAGGAGGATTATGATTTTTAATGTATCGGGAAATACAAACTCATATGGCTATATAAAAATACTCATCATCGAAGAAATAAAATAAAAGATGTGTAGTAAAATATTCAAAAATAAAAAGTAAAATGCATACATAATACATCATAATATATGTAAACAGAATTTAAATGGCCCTATAAATATAAGATAAAATTGTTGGAAAACTACGTACTTTATCTTTACAAAATATCTATATTAAATTTCAGTTTTCATATCAATCACAACATCAAACTAGTAACTAGGCTCTCACTTTGAAACCTGATAGACCATAGATCATTTTATATAATTATGGCATTCAACTTCAATGTTGAACTTAATCCTTACTTTTCCTTATCGTTGAAATTCAAATTTTAATTTTCCTGTATTATGAATAAAATTTTACTTTAAAATATTACTTTTTAAAACTCAAACTATTTTCCAGATTTTGATAGAGACTCTTTATCTGAATTAGGAGTTTGGACTGTGCAGAGCACACTAACTGAAATAAATTTAAATATATATTTTTTACTAAGTTTTAAATGTACAAAATATTTTACATTAAAATTGCATTTATAACTTTCTGCATTCTCTAACTTGGCCCTAAACCCACCTTAAAAAATCCCTTCTTTTATGCAGCCACTTATTTGAGCACAAAACATTAAAATCTACGTTTCAAATATTTATTATTGTAAACATCATTTTCAACCAACAATGTGTGTGATGATAGATTCTATTTGTGTTTTATTTGAATAACAACTAAAAAGTAAAATTCTGTGTTTTATAACTGATCATAATAACATCCACCCAAAACAATTCACAATGCAGTTTTCCTACATTCTAATTATACACAATGCGATGGTGAAAACATGCAAATAACTTCAGTTAAGAAATGTACGTTTGTCCCTACATTTAACTGGACTTTCAGATTATAAATTACTACTCCATTGTCTGTAATATAGGTTTCACTATGATTACTAAATAAACTTGAAACCCCTCATGAGGGATAAAATAAATCCATATTATATTATAAAGAGAAAAAGTTTGTATGGTGAATATTTGGAATTCCACTACTTTACCGGTATTAGTTCATAAGAATCCTTTTTATCCATGTGCCTTGTGCAGCTCAAAGCAGCGGCTGAAAAAACATGGCCATTACTCTTAACACAATATGCTCTTTAGTTCATATTGTATTAAGAGTAGTGGCGACTTTTTGCGTTTGGCATCGGGCGGTACAAAACACCTGCATAGGTTGTTACTTTCAACAAGTAGTGGTATACTAAATGTTCTTCCAACTATTTAACTCAAAATCTACCAATTCAATATTCTTGGAATATTTACTGATGAGCTGACATAGTGTTCTGATTAATGAATACTGAGTTTCGTTGTTTAAACTCTTGACTGAGTGCCTTTTTGACTTTCACTGGTCACCCATTAAATTAAAACAGTAGAAGAAATGTTGGTAATGTAAAGAAAAGGCATACAACAGCATATGCGTATCTACTGTAATAAGGTTTTCTGCCAATAAGTGTTTTTACTATTGGAATATTGGTAGATAAGAAATTATGCAACCAATTAAACTTCATGAACCACAATTTACTTAGTGTTGCACAGGTATAAGACAGTTAATTGCTTTAAACATTTATTTTATCTTTAAAAAAGTAATATTGATTGGTGATTCAAGCTAAACATAGATACATTCCATGGATATGTAATTATTAAAAATAAAATTCTCAAAACACATGGTTTTATCTTACTAACATTGCAACGGTTATCGTTAAGTCAATAAAACTTTATAAAACGGGTCAATTAACAACACTGAGAAACTCATATACAATCATGTTTTTGCACAACTTTAATGATTTTCTTCCATCAATGAAAAGAACTATATCATTGGCAAACAGTAAAAATAGTATGAAAAAATTGGAAAGGAAATGAATTTCATATTATTTAAAAATATGGTAAACTGCAAAAGTCGATGTTTTGAAAAAACTAACTTCGTCTAATTGTAATGACAAAGCAGCATTCAAGCATTACATAAGCATCTTTAGGAATTCCTGAAATATCTATGATTTTTTTATTATTATAATATGGTAAGGAACCAAATAAATTTTTAATCAATTTTAACTATTTTTACAATTAAATAATTTTACAATCGAACAATTTTACTCTTCAGGTGGATTAGAGAGAAATAAATTTAGTAAAGTTGTTATTATGTAATGTAACAACATTGTTAGGATTGAACCTATTAATATTTTCAAAAAACAGGGTTGTAATATAATGTGACAGGATTAGTAAGGTACAGAAATATTAATGAATTAATAAAACTTTTTTTATTTTTTCTGTTTACGAAAACAGTTTTTCTTTCTATTTTTAAGGTAAAAAGTGTAGGTACCATGAACCAACCTAGGTTTTTCGCCTTTAAAAACCAAAAAAAAAACCATGAACCAAGTTTACCTATTTCAGATAAACATATAGTTGTTTTGCTAAATATACAAAATTTAAGAATTGTAAATGTTTTATTTTCACAAATATAACTAGATTTTATACATTATATTACAACTTACAATCAAAAACAGTTTAAAATTAAATTATTGTCAAACGATATTACTGCCTTGGTAATAAAATGTCTTTTTAATTTAGTGTTAAATATTCACATGCAGATCTCACCTCAGAAATATTGTTTTGATGATCCAACGGCTGTGGATTATTGTTATCTGTTTCTTCTACGTTTTTGCTATCAATCATTTCACTCATTTTCTTTATAACCATTTGTGCTTGCAAAGCATCCTGACAAAAAACAAAACATACACAATCATGGAAGTGTAAAACAGTGGCTGAAAAACTAGATAATTCCCATTGGGCCATCTTGTATTGTTAAAATAGCTGGACCATTAAAAGACATCATGGAAGAAGAATTGTTATCAATAAAAGTTAATTTATTTATATTTTTGTTTGGTCATACTAAGTTTAATTTTTACAATATAATGAACTAACCTTAGAATTATGATTTTATTTTTTATTGGACAAAGCCCAAAACTTATCGGAATAAAACAAAAACTGTTGGAAAGGAAATTATTTAAACTTTAATTTTTGTATGTACAAATTTGTTCTAAAACTTACATTTACATATGTAATCATCGTTTTAAAAATATAATTTTCTGAAAAACTAATGCCGCGAGAATAAAACACAAAGAAATTACTCAACTTTGTTACTTGTCTAAAGCTTAATACCACTTGACAGAAATATTTTGACAATAATATAAAGATACCAATGGATTTGTCAAGATTTTAACTTTCTAAAACTGCCTTCCAATCATACGTCACTCTTATAGTTTTGAAAATATAAAGGTTTCTGTAAACCCTTGCAATTGGACAGTTTTCTACCAATGAAAAAGCACATTTTATATTCGAGATATCTGTTACAATTCAATATATTTGTATAGATATGTTTATACCGTTTTGTACACCAAACTTCAATCTTTTGTTTCGTGTAAAGTAAATTAAATTTACTGGTAAGATGTTATTCGTACCATTGGGAAATATAAACTTTTGTCGAATTCAAAGCTCCCCTTGAGAAACCTATGTAAGCCAAGCCTTGTTCCCAAGCGACTTCTAACGCTCATATTGTATACTCTTGATCCGCAAAAACTTTTGAGTGTTTATTCTAGTTAAGTGGAACAAGTAATACAATGTGAACTAAGTTTACAAAATGAGAATTTACAAGTATACAGATAAATTCTATGATTTATTCTCTACACTTTCTTATAATAATATTTCATTTTTGGGCAAAGCATATATTCTTAAATTACTATTCAAACCTACTTTTGTTAGCAGTCTTGTAGTAGGAACATAAAAACTGGTGTTTTCAAAATAAGAAATTCGAAATAGATCAATATTTTTATACAGTTCTATTTAAAACTAAATTACAAAACTTTTGTGCATTTTGAAAAAAATTAAAAAACTTTTTACTACTTTTTATGAAGGCCTAAAGTTGAACTTTTTGCTTTCGTTACTGAACATTTTTGTTTCTTGAGCTAATAACTTTGTAAATTTTAAATCAATAAATTTTTTACTAGCATATATGAATTCTTTGAACCTTTCTCTAAAAAAAGCTATGGAACACTTTTGGATTGGTTTATAATTACTATATTTGGCGAATTTTTGAAAACATGCTTGTACTCACGCCGAAATGGCTTGGCATTGCAAAAAATTAACTACGACAGTTCTAGAGTTAACTTAAATTAATTATATACTAAACCAAAAGAAACAAACCTGTTCAAGTGATTTTAGTCTTGCTTGCCTCCAAGCTGCCCTCTTCTCAGCTCTTAATGCTCGTTGCTCAGCAGGAGATAAGTCTGTCTCGTCATCATCACTCAGTAAGCCCTATAGAACATACAATATAACATATGATGTATACTGATAGTGGAGAAGAACTACAGTTATTATTAAGTGTCTCTTTTTGAAATAACATGGATAGTAGGTAATACTATTCAGAGAAAGCCGAGTGGAAAGACATCATGTTCTACTAGAATGTTCAGAACACTTAAATGTCGGTTAAACTGGATTTTTTGGAGTTAAAGATGAAAAACCATCGTCACCAGCAAATCAAGAGCATGATGGGATGAAAATATATATATATAGAAATCATACATTTAGAAATACAACAATAAACACAAATAAATTATGTTCCAGTTCAAATAAGTAAATTCAATAAATAATACTTCGCTGTAAGAGGCATAACAATAAATAACAAAACTCATAGAAAACACTATAAATGGTTTTCTTGACAATTACTGAAAACATTCGGACAACGAAGAAGCCTAACACCAGATCAACAACCTGGGAGTCATCCTCCAGCATCGCCTGAAAAGAATTGGGTAGAGAAAACCTCAAACACAAATATTTAAATTAAAATATTATCAAACTCCAAAATTAGGTGCTTCATAGATAGCTCAAGGCCAGTAAAGTGATGGCACTGACGAAAGTCAATAAATACAGACTCTTTAGCAATTTGTACTACAAGCAGCTTAAAACGTCAGCTAATAAGTTCAACAAATAAATTAGATTAAACAAACAAATTATATTAATATTCATATTTATACGTTCTTTAACACAAAGTATCAGCTTTAACACAGCTAGCATATATTTTCCGAGTGTCAGGATTTAGTTAGTCTGAACATCATGGCTCTAACCTTAAATGCAACCTATTAACTACGAGTTTCCAGTCTTGTAATGCAGTATTGCTCTGATTGGCTCTTTCATGATCAAACTCTTTACTGATCCTGCTACTTTCAGTCAGAGGAGTCTTATGACTAATATGCAAGTTAAAGCTCAGATTAATTGAAGAGGAGAAAGTTTTGATTTGTTATGATAGTTTAAAGGTTTTGAAAGCTCTAAATTTAGTTTTGTACTCTAAGATGTATTGTACTTATTTATATAACAAACAATTATTCTACGAAGCAATTAAACCAAGTAAAAGTTTCCCAGAAACTTCAGATTTAATTGAGTCAAAACTATTCAAGATAAAGATGTTTCCTTCTTAGCAATTAGTATCTATATTGTTTTTTTAAATTAAAGCCCTTACCCATTTGTTTCTGTCATATGGACTTATTAAAATCTGTCCGTATTGAAACTGCAGACATTTAAAAAATGATTTGTAACGCCTTAACTAAGATAAATATTTTTTAAATAATGTTAAGAGCAATATAGGTAATAATCGCTAAAAATTAAAACATTTTTATGAATAATACTTTTTACTTACAAGCATAATCAAATCTTAGGAAGTAGTGGTAAAAAGCTAGTTAAAATTGAAGTTATTGCTTTAGAAATTAATAAAACAGGAAAAATTAATGTTTGGATAACTAAGTCAGAACAAAATACAAAATTAAATGATACCATGTCATAATTTTTTTAATCATTTAAATATGCTGTTGCAGTACTACGGAAAGATTTGAGAAAAAAGTATACAATTTAAATTTTGATTTAACCAGCAGAACTAAAAGAGCAGTCACTGAGATCAATAGGAAAGATCTAAGTACAGTAGTAGGACAAGTCATCATAATTGTATAAAATTCCATCGTACAGTGTTAATTGCCAAAAATAATCCATAGTAATCGCTTTGCGGAAAGATGTATAATTATGTCAGGAATTGGTTTAAAACCCGTTGGATCACAATTTGTTCTTTTAAGTCATTTTAAATCAAATAGTCGTTCGTTATCAAATAAATAATCACCTCTTGTATTAAACGTTCTCTCATTCTTCTTTCAGCTTTAGCAGTGCGCACACTTCCCAGGCTGCCCAAAGTGTCTGTGGGGCTGGACATGGAACTGCGCCTTAATGATATAAAAAATGATTAATTTAAATCAAAACGTAATACTTATCTTACACATAATATATAGTAGGAATTAAAATAATTTGTATAATTTTAAATAAAATGTTCAATGGATAGAATTAATACATTTTGTTTAAAGTAGGCCTATTGCATTTGAAATAACACTATAGTATATAGATGAGACAATTGTTTTTTTCAGTACTAACATTATCACATTTTATTCAATCTAATAAAATCGACCAGTGACCGGTGCAACGTTAACATGACCTAAAGCCAACTGTTTTAAAATTTTTAAACTGTGTCTTTTGTTTTTAATTATATATGTGCAATAATTCGTGTTTGGTATGTGTGTGTTTGTTAAAAATTATGATGTGAACGTGTTCCTGAAACGCGCATAGTATTACACTACAGAAAATAAGTTGCAAGACGGAAAAAAGGTATATATATATTAATATTATAGATACACATTACTTAGTTAATAAAATAAGTCTAATTTAAATTATAAGTTAGCAAATAATTAATTAGACAATATTTTAAAACTAAATTATGACTTATTATTTAAGGTTAAAACAAAATTGGAAAATAATATTGTTTCTTCTGACTTATCAATCCGAATTCAGAACTAGACATTTTGAAAAAATCCTATTTTTTCTTCTTTTTCCATCTAATATAATAAAAAAACTAAAATGGAGATATACAACTCGAATCACATTACAGTATAACAGCGTAAGAATTTAAGAACTATATACTGACGGAATAACACTAATTGGTACAAAAAACTAAAAATACCTTAAGACCTTATCAGTTATAAAAGAATCGATAACGGTAAAATAACTTGGTTGGAGTTGGTGGGAGAGAGAGAGAGAGAGAGAGAGAGAGAGAGTTGGGAAATATGTTTAGCATTGTTCATATTTGTCAACTCATACCAGTAGAAAAAAGAACTATGATTCGTTACTGCTTACAATGTTGTTAATGGTAACTATTCAATCCAGTAACTGGTACTGGAAATAAATGCTAACTAGTTACTTGTTGATACGAGTTATAGGAAATACTAATCATCTCTATTGTACTAGGTGAAACCACTCCGTGCTTCCCTCTCCAACACCTTTGCTACCACAGCACATACATAATATTTATTCTTAGTTACCTACACCTCTAGGCCTAGTTATTTATTTTCTAGTCATACGCCTTTGTGTATGATTAATTATTATTATTATAATCTGAAAGATAAGATGGTAAATAATAATAAATGTCTAAATCAAAGTAAGTTTTTAATATAACAGGTGTTCCCATTAAATGTAACAAACCGATTTAAATTGTTTAAAATATGTAGTAATTACATAGTTTAGTGTTCTTTTACAAATTTTTGTTCTGTCATTTAAGCAACCAAAACCTGTTTATGTGTATCTGCTCAGTGGGAAATATGCTTATAGCAGTGAGTTGTTCCTTGTTTGTTATGACTGTAACACTTGGGAGTATTAAAATTATAAATTTTACAAAAAAGCATTTTTGTGAACATTTTTTAAACATTAATTAAATGAGCTCTATCTGCTATTTTAAAGAATTAGGTTTTTAATAGATGTTAAATTATTAATAGAGATCAAAGTATAGTCTGTTAAGACCTGACTATCAAGGTTTTAGTGTATAACAAACTGTAATGTTTTATGCATAAAAGTTGTGTTCACTTCTAGTGGATGTTTTTCATATTGCTAAACATCCACAACATAGTGGCAAAGGAAGCTGCAGAATATTTTTT